>JAKSZU010000015.1:38937106-39197106 GCA_026018925.1 Tupaia tana | reverse complement strand
GGCATTCAGATGATAGAGGAGCAAATGTTACAACACAGCCTCACAGGATAATGATGTACTCTCTCAACTTCAGAGTGAAAAAAGTGTTAGGTGCATGGTCAAGGGTAGTCATAGAGTTCGGTGGACATTGGACAATGTGAAATCAATTCTCAAGCAAATGAATAGCAAATTCAAGGACACTGTTTGTCTTTAGGAATTACTGCCTGGGTGTGTGTGGGCGGGGGGGGGGGGGTGGGCAGGCAGACATGACTACAACAGTAAAATGCAACACTGTGCAAGGCTGACCTCCATGAGAAGGTTTCAGGTTCATGTCTGGAGACCTTCCTGAGTATGTTCTTGCCCATAATCAGGACTGGCCAAGACTGGGGTGCATTGCAGGTTCAAGACCCTATTGGGCCTGCTGCCTCTCTTTCCTGGTCTACCACTCATGTAAGGTATAAATTAATAAACGTTTAAAGAAGAAGAATAATTCTTTCATTTGGAAACAAAGTAACTCATTCCCCAGTCCATTTGGGGAGATCGCATGGTATGGCACATGGATCCAGAGCTGAGGGTTAAAAACTTGAGCTATGTTTTTGGCTCTGTTGTTAACCTGCACTGTCACTTTAAGCAAGGTTTTTGTATCAGTTTATTAATATATGAAGTAAGGATTGTACTAGAACAGGTACCTTCAAACTGCTCTGCAAGTCACAGCAGAAGATCATGTGAGGTCCATATGGGTTGGACTAAATACAAGGAAGGATACACGGTAACTGGGAGATGAAGGTAAAGAAGAAAGGAAGGAGAAGATGCCAGAAGGTCGTGGCCCCATACTACCTCTTTCAAGACTGCTTTAATTATCTCATTTGTTTGTTTGTTTCAGTTATCTCACTTTTAAAATATTAGCGTTACTTGTAAATTTTTTTGAAACTATCTTTGAGTCTAAAAATGCATCATATCCTTTAGGAATAATGGTCATAAAGGCCTTGCAATTCAATGTTAATGCCTTAGAACATTTTATTTTATTTTGATTTTTACAAAAATACTTTATATTATTTTAAAGGAATTAAAGTGCATATCCTCATTTTTATAGTACTTTAAAATATATGTTCACACAGTCTGTCTGACTGGACCATGGGGTATACATTGGGCACAGAGCAGCCCAGACACTGCTTGATAAATGACATGGTGGATATGAAACATTTTGGTAGATTGACTACACTGCAAAATTGGAGTTTCTATTACCCTTCTGTAAATAAATGGTGTGATGCTCCCTGTTAAGCATGATGATATTGATTATTTTTGCAACACAAACCTTCAGTGGCTTCTTTCTTTGGATAGAATTCTTTCCCAGATCAAAACAACAATGAGATATCACCTAACCCCAGTCAGAATGTCTAAGATTAAAAAAAAAAAAAAATGATAAGTGCTGGCAGGGGTGTGGTGAAAAGGGAACTCTCTTACACTGCTGGTGGGAATGTAAATTGGTCCAACCACTGTGGAGAACAATTTGGAGATTCCTCAAAAATCTACAAATAGAACTACCATATGATCCAGCAATCCCAGTCCTTGATATCTACCCAAAGAACAGAAGAATACTTAATCAGAAAAGCACTTGCACATCGATGTTGATTGCGGCACTATTCACAATTGCTAAGTCATGGAAACAACCCAAATACCCATGAACTGATGAATGGTTAGAAAAACTGTGGCACATATACTCAATGGAATACTATTCATCCATAAAAAACAATAAAACCCTGGCTTTTGACAGGAAGTGACTGAATATGGAAGACTTACTGCTGAGTGAAGCAAGCCATGCTATGAAAGAGAGGCATTGTATGTCCCCACTTAATATATACCGAGTGTCTGCATTCTATGCCTGAAACTAATTGACTAAAGGATATAGAAACACAGTATATAGATGTAAATACCAGATATAGTGTGTGTGAAAGAGGAGGGTCTGAGGAAGGACATTTGGGGGAGGGGCAGGAGGTGAAGCATTAATGGAACAAAGAGGTGTGGTATTATCTATTGAAGATATTTGCAGCTTTATCAACAGTACTAGGGAGAAATGTCCACCTGTTGAAATATCCATTTTGTAAGACAAATAATAATGTGATTGAATGTATGGAAGAAAATGAAATGGAAAAAAAAATTTTTTTAAATAAAGGGAAAAAAAAAAGAATTATTTCCCAGCCTTTCCAGTCTTGGACTGCTAAGAGAAGATAGGCTTCAGCTTTGTCATTTTCCACAGGCTAGTTCATCATTGTAAATAACACTTGGGTGGCTAAGATCTGCAAGGCCTTGTCAATGAAAACTGTATCTATCTGATGCCCATGCAGGGACTGTACTTGAGTGTGCTTCTCTTCTATAGCCTCAGAAGTCAATGTTTGACTTCAGCTTTGCTACTGATCCTTTCACAACAAGGCTGCATGATAGCCAAAAGGAACTCTTGTCTGTCCATCTCACCTGTCCAAGTCCTCCATGTTCTCCATGTGACTTCCTGATGAGACCCCCAGCATCATTTCTTCCTTGAAAACAAGAATTTACTTTTTCCAACTTGAAATTCATGTTATATCTTGCATTTGTGATCCTTGATAGTAGGCATGCAAAGAAAGCAACAGATAGTTGTCTCAGGTTAGGAGACTAATTCAATGATAAACTCTTCTTGTAGGTTTTGAATTGTAAGGATACAGGCACTCACTGAAGAGAGACAGAGAGAAAGAAAAGGCATTCCCAAGTGGGGTGTGGTCAGGCTGCCATCCCTTCTTCTCTATTTCTTCATCTTGTCAAGATCTGAGGCAAACATGCACATGTGCTTTTCAAGTTGTCAAAATGAATTGCAATTGCAATTAGCCATGTGGATCCAGCTCTCTCAACCATTAGGATATGGAGCTGGTCCAAATTGCTTTGCTTTTAGCTATGGCAAATTTGCAGGAGGTAAAGCCATGCCCATCCAGAACCTAAGCTTTCTCAAACGTTAATTCTTTGCACAACATAAATCCACTAACGTGTATTTGCCCATTATCCCCACTCTTGCAATATTAGCATAGTCTAGAGAAAAGAATCTTGAGGTCCAACAGCAAAGTTCTAATGTTTATTTCTGTCTGTCTTAGTTTATACCTACTCTGACTTATAAAAATCACGCCTTCTCTATAGCAATCTCTCCCCAATATCTATGTCCTGCCCGCTCCTGGAGAGGCGTTAAGATGGAAAGACCCCAGTGAGATTGAAATAGACCAAGACACACAATTTTATCTTCAGAATCCACTATACAAACCAAAGTCAATCATTTTAACCATATCCATTCTCAATTTACCTGGTTTTCCTAGAACTGTTAGCTATAAACTGATGACTGGTCGCAGTGTATAGCCTTTCTTGTCTGTCTTTTATCACACTTAAGGTTCTTTTCCTTAAAGCTTTTTCTATAATTAACTGCAGTGCTCAAAGTCCTTCATTTCACCTAGTCAAGGAAGGCTGTACTGCTTCTAGGCATGTCCAAGCAAGCATCTTATGAATTGTTCAAGCAAGTTCATCTTAGATGACCTTGACACCACTTGTATCTTTATCCACAGCTCACCGTGATAGTCTTCACAGTCTTTGTCACCTACCAGTGCTTTTCCATAAGAAAATGCCTTTGCAAAGTCCAAAATGCCTCCAGTCACCCACAGTGCTATTATTCTCTCCAAGCTCCATTAAAAAGTAAAATAAGGACCGGCAAGTGCGTGGAGGTTAAAGCGACTGTATTCCATATGGCCAACTGCATGGTTCAAGTTCCAGACCCAGTGGCTTGAAAAACATGCCAGGTACAAATGTGTGTGCATGCCCAAAATCTCAAGAGAAGAATGGAGAAAGGTTTGGGTATGGCCATTCACTCTAGGGGAGTGTAGGAGTGGTGATTTCTCACTTTCCCTTCCTCTCTGTCACTCTCTGTATCTTTCCCACAAGTGCACATGCCTTATAGCAAACAAACAACACGTAAAACAAGTCCTTTCTTACACACAACACCTAGCCCTTACAGAGCCTTCGCCAGACACTTAAGGCACAGCACAGCACTGGCACCTCCTTTGTATTTTCACCAGGTCTGATGGCCTTTCTCTGAGAGTTAAAACCTCCATGGATGGGATCAATAGCAAGTAGGAAACCACTCTCTCACTTTTCACAGCATGGTTAGGTTGCACAGCATAGAGATATGAAACTTGGAACGCAATCTGAAATTTTATCTTGATCATTCTCCTCCCATGTGGATTCACTGTTATTGAAACTGAGGCTCTTTGTTTTAAGAGGCTCATCACAATCAGGAATATAAGAACTCAGTCTTCATGGGTACAGGCACGCCGTCCAGTCTCCCTTAGTAACAAATCTTCCGCACGTATACAGCAACTTCCACCTCTTGAATGTGTTCTTTTGACAGTGAAAGTGCAAGTCTGTACAACTGCATTCCTCTCTCCTTCCCTCTAGCTTATTCCAGTAAAATATTCTACCTGAAACACCACTGAATACTGGGTAGACTGTTCACAAGGCTCAGTGAGAGGAGATGTACCCAGCCTTGTTATTCAAAGTGTGGTCCTCAAACTAGCAGCATTGACATCATCTGGGAGTTGGCTAGAAATGTGGACTCTCTGACGCTACCCTTGACCTCTGAAATCAAAATTTGCATTTTAACAAGATACCCTACATTACTCACAAGCACATTAAAGTTTGCGAAACACTGTCTATAGAAATGGTTTTCAAACTCTGCTGTCCATTAGAATTAACCGGAAAACTTTTAAAAATCTCAGTGACAGGACCAGCAGTTAGCGTAATGGCTATGTCGCTGGACTCCCACATAGTCGACCGCGGTTCGAGTCCCGGACCCGGTGGCTTAAACTCATGCCGGGCACGTGTGCATGCGTGCCCAAGATCCCAAGAGGAGAATGGAGGAGAAGGGATTGTGGCGTGGCCATCCCCCCTGGGGGGTGATTTCTTGCTTTCTGTCTCTCTCTCTCTCTCTCCGTCTGTCTGGCGAGCACACGTGCCCTATAGCAAAAACCTCTCCAAAAAAAAAAAAAAAAAAAAAAAAAAATCCCAGTGACCAAATACCTTCAGCCAGAACCAATAAACTAGAATTTTTGGAGATGGAATCTAGAAATGATAGACATTATTTTTTTAAATTGCCATAAGGCACATGTACTAACCGAGGAGAGATGGAGAAACAAAGAGTAAAGGCACCCCCTAATGAAGCACGGTCATGCCGCAATTCCTTCTTCTCCATTTCTCTTTCCTGTCTGGATTTGGGCACTTGCAAATCTTTGAAGCAACTAGTGCCAGGAGTCAAACCTCAGTCTGCCATGTGAGATGAACTCCCCCATCTTCTCTCTCTCTCTCTCTCTCTCTCTCTCACTCTCTCTTTCTCTCGTGAGTTTGTATGCCCTCTGGCATTTAAAAAAATAAAATAAAAATAATCTTTCCCTGTCAGTCCTCAAACTGGACTGATTATGTGAAAGGTTCAGTGCTGAGAGATTTTCCTACATTTTCTTTACTCCTTCCAATAAGCCATCAAGGTAGTTTTTCTTATTCCAATGTAAAGAAACATATGGGACCAGCAGTTAGCGTAATGACTATGTCACTGGACTCCCACGTAGTCGACCGCGGTTCAAGTACCAGACCCGGTGGCTTAAACTCACGCTGGGTGCATGTGCATGTGTGCCCAAGATCCCGAGAGGAGAACGGAGGAGAAGAGATTGCAGTGTGGCCATCCCCCCTGGCGGGTGATTTCTCGCTTTCTGTCTCTCTGTCTCTCTCGGTCTGTCTGGCGAGTGCATGCACCCTATAGCAAAAACCTCTCCAAAAAAAGAAAAAAAAAAAGAAGCATATAAGGCAACTAAATTTCTGGTACTACAGAAATCTTCTTAAGTTAAACAGCTAGTAAGTTGTAGGGCTGGAATAAAACCCAGTTCTTTACAGCTTCTTACAGTGCAAATTTGAGTACAAGTGAGAAAGCGAAAACAGCCAGTGACAGCGGGCCTTGCTGCTAAGGAGGTGGCCTGTGTTCACAGCTAAGTCATTGTTTTGTTAAACATAGAAAGTTTCCCAGGATGGGGCTGAATGGTAGTACAGTGGTAAAATGCAATGTTCTACAAAGCTGACCCACAGGCTAAGGTTTCAGGCTGTAGGTTCCATAGAACGACTACCGAACATTAGAGGCAGTATACCACAATGATTGAGGTTCAGTAATCAGAAAGCACTGTGTTCAGATTCTTTTCTCACCACTTGCTAACTGTGTGTCCTTGGGCACTGTACTTAAACTCTCTGATACAGCACTTGCCCAACACCTAACATATAGTAAACTCTCAAAAATTTTGGTAATTTATCAGAACCAAAAACAGCTGCCCATTTCCTTGTCTTCCTGATATATCTACCATTGGTGTCTCCTTTAAATGAGAAAGTAGAAGGCCTCTATGGAAATGAAAGTTATTTAACAAGGTTAACAGATTTAGCCACTCATTATTAGAATGTAATACTTTAGCGTGAATAAAAATGTACCATTGACATATTGGACATCTAAAGGGAAGAAAGGATGTAAAAAGTGGAAAGAAGAGGCATGGAAAGTAAACTTTATCTCACATTTTTTCCTAGAACCAGCCAATTTTCATGGAAGTCCCACAAAACACCCAATAAAAACTTGGTTTAGGACAACTAACGGGAAACAGAAGAAAAGTATATGTTTCTGCATGTATAAGCAAAAGTTTAATACCATTCAAGCTTTGGGCATCATTTATATTTCCATAATATTCTAACAGTCTTCTTAGCCTAACTTTTTGTTTGTTTGTTTCTGTTTCAAGGAAATGCAAAGTGAAAACAAGATTCGGTGCATTCTTAAAACATTGTTTTAAAACAAGTGAAGAAAGGCAGTCACAAAGAACCACATATTGAATGATTCCATTTATGCTATGTGAAATGTCCAGAATTAGCAAATCTATAAAATTAAGAAACAGATTAGTAGTTGCCTGGGGTTACCATTAAGGGATAGAGGAGTTGAAGAAATGAGGAGCAATGATGTGTAGAAGGTAAGAAGTGTAGGGTTCTTTTTCAGGGTAGTGAAAATATTCTTAAATTGATCATAGAAATGGAAGCACAACTTGGAGTATACCAAGTCATTGACTTGTACTCCTAAAATTGGTGAGTTGTAAGGTTTGTAAACTGTATTTTGAAAAAGCTGTTTAGAAAATTTAGTTTTATTTCACATCCTTTTTTTTTTTTTTTTTTTTTAAGAGAAGGAAAACACTTACAGAAAATGACTCAAGTATGCTGCTCAAAGTTTCCTACTTTTTAAAATATTCTTCCTTGGGCAGAGAGTCATATGTAAATGTGGAGGTCAGTAATGCCTCTCCTGTTCAATTCATATTGATCTCTGCAAGTATGGTGCTTTTGATGTAGAAGCATAGACAGAAGTAGGTAAACAAGACTATGAGTACAATGCTGTGTTGAATCATCATGACACAAATAAGTACAGAGCATTTGGCCAATTCTGCCTCCTTGTACTGAGTCTCCACATTATTTGTGCCTTGTGTTTGCCCTTGTCTTATTTTGCCATGGAGATGCTAACACCTATGAGGGTGAGAGCTGTGTCTTGCTCATTCCTGAGTACAGTGCTCAGAACAGAGGTAGGCACGTGACAGTCTTTCTCTTTCTTTAAGTCTATTTATTTATTTCTTCTATGAGTGAGAAAGAAAGAGAAAAACAGAGACAGAGACAGCACCCCCACCAAGGTCTTGACACCACGATCCACTCCCCCAGCCTCAGCCATAAAAATGTAGTATCAATTATGGGCACATATGTGTGGACTCAAGGAGGTCTCTGGACACAACCCCAGAACCTCTTCATGTGAGTCAGCCTCACAGAGCATCACATTTTACTGTTGTGCAACTGTATGCCCCCTAGATTCCTAATATACAGTACTGACTAAATAACCCAAAGGTGAAAATCCTACCATTATTGGAAATAAGCAGACTTTGGCTAAAACTATTGAGAGGCACTATCTTATCAACTGCATTGTAATTGACTGTACGGACCATAACATAGTACTCACCTCTTCACCAATAGACCATTTTTTAAACACTTTGGTAGCTGTTGCCATTGTGGGTGTCTAAGACTTCTGGAAAATTCTTTTTCCTCTTCCTCTATATAAATAAACTCAAACCATAACCACTACATTTAAGGTCTCAATTTTTTTTTCTTTTTCCTGAAAAGGCAAACTGAAGCATGCTTCTCAAACTTTAATATGCATATGAATCACCTGGGGATGTTGTTAGACAGCAGATTTTGATTCCATGTGTCTGTAAAAAAAAACTGAGAGTACAACTGAGAGTCCCAGGTGATGCTGATACGAGAGACCTCTCTTTAAACAACATTGGAACTAGTGACCAAAGTAAAATCAAGCTTCGGAATAAAATGTTTTTCCTCCCATGATGATCTTAAAACATGAAAAATGGGAAAAATTTGTAGAAAAATTCTGATTTTTGGTTTCTCCTAAAAAGTCAGAGACCCTACTTCATTGTTCTCACTCTTCCCCAAGACACCAAGAACATGCACTCTCGTTGTCCATGGTCCCTTCTGGACCATCAGTTACTATAGGCTTTGGGTTTTTTGTCCACTCTCTAAACACAGAATAAATAAGAGACTGACTCAAAACTCACAGCTTTCTCTAACGAGGTTAATGAGCGATGACAAAATTATGAGGATCATTTGTATCTCAGGTGTTAGTCATGCTAATGATGAAACACTGAGTGGTCTTACAGAAATTTGGCTCTGAAGTTTCAATTCGAGTTTTTGAAAACTCTATTTGATATGTTACATACTCCGAAAAGAAAATATTTTGAATTTCAGAAAGAAGAGTAAAGAGAAACCCAGACTCTTCCGAGAAATGTTGAGCAACTTCTAGAAGGATCAAAATATATTCAAATTCCTCTAGTTCTAGTTCATACTCTTTTGATTGGGAATCTAAGACCTCACACTCTTGGGGGCTTCATTCAGCCTTGTTGACTTACCCATGGTTTCATTCCGCTGGAAATAAATTCCAGTGTGGTTGAAATCATGGTAAACAAATTCCTTCCCCTCATATTGCTGCTTCCTGTTTTTCCTTGGCTTAGTGCCTTGTTCTTTGTTTTTTAGAAGGTGATGAGATTTTCTGACTCTGTTGATACATTCTATTTTCCTTTCATGATAGAGCTTTATACAGAGACATTCTTCATCATCACTCCTGTTCAGTGGAGCTTAGGATGACATCATAAATATTTTCACAACTCAAAATCAGCAAATCAACAAGCATGTAGTGAGTCCTCACTGTCACTTTTATTCATTTATTTATTTATCTATTATTTATTTAAGCAACATAACCAACATATGTTATTGTATTATTTCCTGCAAAAGGTAGAATTAAAAAGCATTCTTATGAAATGTATAATGTGAAAGGGAAAACTATGACACCATAAAACTAGCAAATTCCAGTGGCGACTTCCAGTACTAAATACTATTTGAGTATAAACACTTAGGTACTTATTCATTCATTTATTGAGGACTATCTGAGATTAGATTACCCAGCAACAAGATGTTAGAAAAGAAAAAGTGCAAGTAAATCCATTGGAAAGTAACCTCAGGATCACTGCTGGAGGATAGAAAAATAAGGTGTGCAAAGAAATAAAACAATTGTATAAATATTTTATTTTCAGGCAAATTATTACTCTGAGCAGCTGGAGCTAGATCTAACTAAGGTATTCTCAGAGACAGGGTAAATACAATCCTCAGAGTTATTTCATCCAAAGGGCAGGGACACCAGGGAATTGACATAAAACACCCATCTGTCATTGATTGAGAGTTGCTTCTAAGACATTAACTCTTTGGCATTTCTGACTTGCCTTTTTCATGAACCCACCAGGCACCTTCACCCAGAAAAAGCCCCAAAGAGAGTCATGGGTTACACAGCAAAGCAACCTCCAGCATGTAGGGGTACATGCTAAGGGCTAGCAGGGAAAGCATTAAATGCACCTGCTACTAAGACCCTCTGTGTAACAAGCACTCACCTAGGCACCAGGTTAAGCAATGAATGCACAGAATTAGACAAGAAAAATAAGGTATCTGATTTCACGAGGGACAACAAAGAAAACCCCAAAAAGCTGACAGTGAAAAGCAGGAAAGAGTCAGCTATATAACAACATAAAGGAAGAGCACTCTCGGCTTAGGGAAGAAGAGCAAGTGCAGAAGCCATCTGATGAGAGTGAAAGGCATATTAAAGGAACAGAAATCAAAGGTAAGCCAGTGTTGCTGAGTGCAGCAGACAAGGTAAAGAATGGCTATGGGGAAGAACATCAAAGTAAGGAACATGGGTCTTACCCAGTACAATGAGAAACCGGTGGATGTTCCACACGGAGTGAATAAAGACCTAGTTTACAAGGACACACAGTATATGGTTGCCATTAGTACCACAAGTCCTCACATATCCATGATGGCTCTGATAACTTACTTAGCTTACTGATGACAGTTGCCTGAATGGCGTAGTTTATGTTTTTCCTAAAATGGAACCTGAAATCAAGACTCCCCCAAATAAGAGTGAATAAGTTAGGAGAGTGAGACAGAAAAGGAGGCACTGATATAAAGGCCATTATTGAGTTCACCAGTATGGGTCATAGAGACTTGATTTTGACATATAGAGTAAATGCTCAGTAAACATATATTTAGTGATTGAAGGAGCCCATAAAATGGGCAGTGTAGATAGAAGTTTTCTTGAGTTTCCTAATACAGTCATTTATGTGAGTTCACATGCCATAGGATGATAAATAAAGCCAACAGAAGGGAGAGAGAACCAAATGAAATTAATATTAGAAGGTTTTGTATATAGCGGAAAACCTAAATGTAGGTGGCTTTTGCTGGCTAAGGATAATGTCTTCAAGACAGATGTTAGCAGATTCCAACTTCCCGGGATTTATGTCACTGAATGTCAAGGTGATGAAAAGTTAACAGCTACCACAGCTGTTGTTGGTTGAGCCTCCTGCTGAAAGAAACATCACTTGGATGTTTTTCAGACATCTTAAACTTAACATACCCCAAATCAAACTTTTCATTTCCACCAGACTCTTCAAATATTCTTCCCTCAGTTTTTCCTTTCTCAGCTAATAGAATCTTTCTTGATGCCCTTGTTTTACCTCCATCAGTAAATTCTGTCATCTCTTCCTTCAAAGTACAGCTAAGTGCAAACCACTTCTCCCACAGAAGCCTTCAGCCTTCAGCTTAGCATCCAACACGCCATCATCACTAGCCTAGATTTTTGCAAAAGAGTTCTACTAGTCCCATCAGAATAATTACAGTCCACCAATATTAATTTCCTGGAAGTCTTCTCTGATCTTTACCTTTATGACAATGCCAAAGATCATGATGTTGTATAGCCATTCTCCAATAAAGGCACAAACTCTATTTATAGCATCCCTCAGGACCTTGTACAATTTATTTCCTACTTTGTTCCTGGATTTTTGGTTTCCAATAAACCCTGAATTTTATCTCCTAATTCCAGATTGCTTTGGATATGTTGACTGAGCCTGGCTTCCCTGGGTAGATTTTTGCCATTTGAAACTAAATTTGGCTCATACTGATTTCTTGGGCCATCATTCCTTAAGTTGGCTATGGCAGGCTGGTTCCTCTTTGCTCCTGTTCTCTGCATACAAATTAGATTTCACCAAAATAAAAAATCCAAACACAGTTCCCTTGGGGGGGAGGGGAACCATGTGCCTAGGAGTAAGGACCATGTTGACAGATTTTTTGAGACAAAGGGGATATTGAAGGACTTGGTGGTGATGCCCCTCTCATCTAAATGGGAATCATGGTATGTCGGCAGCTCAATGTTTGGGCATACAATGCTCTGGAACACCTTTCTAGCCACCATAAATTAATATAATTATCAATATTTATGAAGGAGATCAGAAAAAGAAAAAAAAAAGTTTAGCATCACCAGACTGGGAAATACAACATCAACAATCAGAAGACCTTAAACCCATAAATTATCAACAGGATCTACCATTATGACGTTGCTTCATTCCCGGCTGAGAGCATCCAAATTTCCTGAGGTGAGATGTTGCATTCTAAAACCTAACAGTGAAGAATACACTTCATCTTTTTATTATATTTTTGCATACAGGTAAACCAACATTAAGGAAAGAGAAACTAAGTATTTTGTGTGACTATTCCCAGTTCAGTACATCATGGAGAGCTACACTCCAAATTTTTAAATAACCAGTGTTTTTTGTAATGATAAAAAGAATTATAACTCTTTGCATATTCAAACCTATGGTTCCATATTTTATACTCAAAATGGATAAAAATGATTATAGAACTCTTGAGTCAAACTTTTTTCCTTTGGAGACTTTCATTCATTTTCATGTTCTGCAATATTCTGATATATCAAGAGCCAAAGCTGATTCATCCATTCTACTAATAGGCATAGGGGATGTTTTACTTTGGTGTTCAATACAATGCAAATGATGCTGCTGCTGCAAACATTTCTATTGTCTCCTGTAATAAAGATGTAAAAGTTTCCCCAGAAGGTTGGTCCTGTAGCCTAATGGTTATGGGAGCTGGATCCCACTTGGCAGACCACTATTCAAATCTTATCCTGGAGGTTTGAAAAACATGCCAAGCACATGTATGTGCATTCCCCAAATCCTAATAGGATGCAGAAATGTAGGAAAAGGTATTACAGTATGACCACACTTCATTGAAGGATAGTTTCTTCCTCTCCCTTACCCCATCACACCTTTCTCTCCCACTGTCTGGTGAGCACATGCACCCCCTGGCAATTATTAAAAAATCAAAGTATCCCTATATCTTGCTATAGCAAGATAGACATGAGAATGACTATCTCATGGGATGTATTCAATTTTGGCTGTGTTAGATGATGTCAAATTGGTTTCCAAAGTGGGTATAAAAATCTCTACTCTCCCTAGTAATGTAAGAGAATTCCAATTGTCCTATTTTTTGACAGCACTTTATATTATCTAACATAGATAGACAATAGATGATGATAGATAGACTCTAGTGTTATAGGTATATAAATAGAAAGGGGTAATTGTGGTTTTATTAGTATTTCCCTAATTATTCATGAATTTTATTTTCAAATTTCTTCTTTATAATGTGTGTATTCAAATCTTATGTTCACTTTTCTATTAATTTCTCAGTTTTTTAAAAATTTTTTTAAAGAAACCTTCTCTTTGGAACCCCCAACACTTTTTAAAATTTTTCTAGTGGCTGTGGTGGCCATTTCTGAGGTGTCCTTGAAAAACTACATGGTGAAGAAAGAGCACACCTTTAGTTTATATCCATAAATTGCTGTCATGAAAAGCTCTTTTGCTGACCCAAACATCATCTTGTTATTTTTTTATTATTTATTTATTATTATTATTATTCATACATTAAATTGCTATACATCATTTAGATTGTGAAGAGACTTTACCCAGCATGATATAAACCTCAGTCCAGCCCAGTTGAGACCACCATACACATCCTCAACAACAGATAATAAATCTTATCTGTGTCCCACAAGTGTCTTACCTCTCTGTTTTTCCCCTAAATTTCCTATGCTTTTTCTTTCCTCCACTCTCTTTCCACTTTGTCTCTATTGTCCATTACAATCTTTAATACTTTTATGTTCTCTAGTCTTTCAGTCTCTAGAGTACGGACAGTCAGTATATGTTAAATGGAGACATATAATGTCTCTCTTTCATAGCCTGACTTGCTTCACTTAGCAACAAATCTTCCGTATTCATCCACTTTCTATTGAATTCTGCTTGTTGTTTGTATATAGAAATGCTATAGATTTTTGTAAGTTAATTTTGTAACCTGCCACTCTACTGCATGCATTTATTACTTCAAGGTTTTTCATGGATACTATTGGGTCTTCTGTGTATACAATCATATCATCTGCAAACAGAGATAATTTCAGCTTTTCTTTCCCTGTTGGAATGCTTTTCATTTCCTTCTCTTGTCTGATTGCATTGACTAGAACTTCCAGTACTATATTGAATAGGAGCGGAGAAAGTGAGCAGCCTTGTCTTGTACCCATTTTTAGTGGAAAAGCCTTCAACTTTTTCCCATTCAGTATAATGTTAGCTGTAGGTTTTTCATAAATAGCTTTTATTTTATCTTGTTATCTTTACAAAAAAAATAAACTTTCTCAGTAAGCTACCAAAATTTGGTTATTTGTTACCACAAAACCCACTCCAATTAGCATAATTCATGTACTTTTATCTTGTTTTAAAAACTCTTTTTTATTTTTGGAGAAGTTTTTGCTATAGGGCACGTGCACTCACCAGAAAGACAGAGAGAGACAGAGAGACAGGAAGCGAAAAATCGTCCCCCAGGGGGGATGGCCATGCCGTAATCCCTCTTCCTCCATTCTCCTCTCAGGATCTTGGGCATGCATGCACACATGCCTGGCGTGAGCTTAAGCCACCGGGCCCGGGACTCAAACCACAGTGGACCACATGGGTGTCCAGCGACATAGCCATTATGCCATATGCTGGTCCCTAAAAACTTTTTTTTTTGGAAGAAGTTTTTGCTATAGGGTGCATGTGCTCACCAGAAAGACAGAGAGAGACAGAGAGACAGAAAGCAAGAAATCACCTCATAGGAGGAATGGCTATGCTGCAATCCTTTCTCCTCCATTCTCCTCTAGGGATCTTGGGCATGCACACACATGCTCCCAGTGTGAGTTTAAGCCACTGGATCTGGGACTCAAGCCGTGGTCAACTACATGGGAGTCCAACGACATAGTCATTACACCATCTGCTGGTCCCTTAAAAACTCTTTTGATCAGTAGTTATAAACATATTCTTAGCCCAGCCATTGGATGTATACTGCTAAGACACCATGCTCTGTAGACTGGCATCAGATGGGGAGGTGTGGGTTGATTCCCAGTCCCACTTAAAAGCCAGGCACAATAGCTTGTGCCTGTGTTCCTGGTGACTCAGGGAGATTACGGCAGGAGGATCCAGAGCTTACAGCTGGCCTGGGCAATATAGTGAGACCTTGTCTAAGATATGAGGTTGTCTGAAAAATCATGGCATATTTTTGTATGTTTTCCTATGCAAAAATGTGTCATGACTTTTCTGACAACCCAACAGACCCAGGCATGGGAGCACATGCCTACACTTCCCCTGGGAGAGTGAAGCAGGAGGATCACAATTTGGTGAGATGCTGTTTCTGTTTGATTTGAAAGATACATTCAATGTTTGAAAATATCACTGTCTGTCTTTCATTTAGATTTCTAATCTACCCATCTGGAATTTACTTGCATGAGTGATACAAACTTGCAAAGTTTTAATTTCCTTTCACTAGTATGAATGCACATTTTTCCTAACACAATTTTCTAAAAATTCCGTCATTTAATCCCTGATCTGTAATACCACTCTCCCACATTTCAAGTATCCACATAGGTACAAGTCTATTGAAGGGCTCGTTATCTTTGATAAATCTGGCACATTAGGTTTATTTGGCTATCCTGCACCAAACCACAATATCTTATTGTCTATAGCCTTGTGAGCCAAGACATCTTGTCATTTTCCTAAAACTACATTATACATTCCTGACATTTCACCTTTCTCAACAAATTTTAAAGACATCATGTAAAATTTCATAACTTTAAATTGAACTAAAATGAACTATTAGAATAATTTGAGGACTTTATGCATTTATCTATTTAGTCATCCAGTTTAAATTTGCAATTCATGAATATGGTATATCTGCTTATTCAGTCTTTAATGACTGTGAATTAACTATTGTAACTTAACTCACCACGCTCTCTCACATCTTTTGTTAGACCTTGTAGTTACTCACATTTTAAATGTATTGCTGAATTTCTTTTTCTTTTTATTCTAATTGATATTTTTATACTGATATTTCATTCAGAAACCTTGATACACTCTTAATAGAACATGGTGGTACATTTGAAAATAAGGATTCTTCTTTTTGCCATTTTCAACCACTTAGATGGTTTGTTACCTTCATTGTGAGGTTGCCAAGTCCCTGATAAAAATTACACAAAAATGAGGCCAGCAGATAGCATAGTAGTTACATCGTTGGACTCCCACATGGCCAACTGCAGCCTGGACCTGATTGCTTGAAAATCATGCCAAGCATATGTGCATGCCTGCCTGCCCTAGACCCTAGAAGGAAAAGGGATTCAGTGTGGTCATCACTCCAAGGGATGATTTCTCACTTCCCTCTCACTGTCTCTGTCTCTCTCTGTCTCCAGTAAGCACACACACCCTAAGGCAAAAACCTCTTAAAAAAAAAGAAAATTTCTTAAAAAAAAAAAAAAGTTCTCCTACTGTTCAAGTAGAAAGCTTGATTCTTATATAACAAACTGCCTACTCTAGTTAACAAAAAGTTAATTAGAAATTAACATGGAGACTGCTACCTTTCAGGTAAACCAGAATTTTCCAACCTCAGTGGGCATCAAGATCACCTGGGGGTTTATTAAATGAGGATTGCTGGGCCCCACCCTGAGAACTCCTGATTTGTAGGCCCGCATTCCTAATAACTCCCAGGCCAGGCTAATATTGCTCTTCTTTGGGGACCATACTTTGAGAACTTTTGCTATAAATCGTCAGTGGAATAGGATCCCATAAAAGTCAAAGCAAAGGGATCATTCAAGGCCAAAATAATCTTTCCTTCAGTGGTAAGGCTTGATTTCCATATTAACCTGTTAGGGTAATTCTCATCCCAGGTAAGAGTGTCCAGTGAACAGAGAAAGACAATACATTATACTCTTCACTTGTATTTCTTGGAAGTGGGGATGATTTGAATAATAACATGACTGACTTGACTAAAGAGTGTACACAAAGAAAAACACCCAGGGTATACAGATGAGCAGGGAACAAATTACAGGACAGATTCAATTTACAATCTAAAGGCATTAAAATGGATCCAGAGAAAAACCAGAGGTAAGAGAAGATGACTTTCTAATCCAAGAATTTGAGTCAAACAAGGGATTAAGAGGCAAGAAAAAAGGATTAGTTTGACACAGGATTTTTTTCACCTGAGACTACTGTTATCAGGCTGTTCACCCACTGGACAAAAACATTTCATGGATGTGCCAGAAAATGATTGATAGAGAAGTTAGGCTATGATAAGTCTTAAAGAACCAGGAGGAGATCTCTGAGTGGAGAGAACTGGGTGAAGAGGGATAGGCAGTGGGATGAAGTGAGTCAATATATGATTGCCAGACAATTCAAGGCACTTCAGAAAGACCAAAGGGCATTGAGCCAAGAAACAATTATTTTATTAGGAGAATACGTAAGAAAAAGGCCAAAGAGAATAGGCTGGACTATTTATTTTATTATATTTTTGAAGAATTATTTACTTAATTTTATTTATTTATTTTTAAATTTGCTATAGGGTACATGCAGTCACCAGAGAGAGACAGAAAGTAGGGAGGGTGGGCAGAATAAGAAAGCAAGCTACCAGGTCCAGGGCTCAAACTGCTGTCAGTACTTTAACCACCATTACCTGTTGACCCTTCGACTGGTATTTTAGATGCACTTAAATACTCAAAGGCAAAAT
Source organism: Tupaia tana (assembly GCA_026018925.1). Taxonomy (NCBI): domain Eukaryota; kingdom Metazoa; phylum Chordata; class Mammalia; order Scandentia; family Tupaiidae; genus Tupaia; species Tupaia tana. The sequence continues at coordinate 39,179,538 of JAKSZU010000015.1, read as the reverse complement.
AATTTTTAATTATCCATGGAAAATTCGGCAATGCTGATAGATTTTTGAAACAACCAAAAAGGTAACTGCTATGGTTTGAAGGTGTCCCCCAAAAGTTCAAGAGTTGGAATTTGGTTGCTGTTAACGTATTAAAAGAAAATTTAATTCAACTATGAGTTTAGGAGGTAGAGCCTTTGGGACGTGTTCAGGGTAGGGTCCCATGATTGAATCCTGGTGGGTTTATGAGAGAGAATGAGACAAGCAGACATGCTCTGCTCAAGCTCTTGCCACATGATGCTCTGCACTGCCTCAGGACCCACAATGAGAAGATCTTCACCAGATGTGGCCCATTGACCATGGGCCTCCAAAACTGTAAGTTAAATAAACGTTTCTTCATGATAAACTATGAAGACTCAGGTTTTTCTGTTATGAGCAACACAATGGACTAGCCACACAATAGAGCAGTAACATTTGAAGACCGCTATGGCAGATTCACATATGCTATTGAAAGAGAAAGCCTATTAAGAGATTATTGAGATAGCCTCAAGATAATGCATAATACACTACATTCAATTTCATTCATTTTATCGAGCATTTATTGAAGGAATAGGCATTGATGATAAACAGTAGGCACTTACTGGGCAGTACTGTCCGTGGACAGAACTATCAGAGAAGAAACAGGTCCCAGAGACAGAGCAGTACACAAAAGAAACATAATAAGAATTTCTGTTCTTGAGTATAAGAGCTTTGTGGAATCTTTACCTTCTTTCTGGCAATATTAACATTAATCAAAGAAATTTTATTTATTTCAGAGGCCCTTCTCTTAGGAATACTTTTGTATAGTTTTGCTTCCTGAATCTATATCCACTAATAGTTCTCTGAAATTCCTGATGGTGGTGATAATAGAATGGATTCTTCCCTATAAGTAGCTCAAGTTCTATCTTCTAGAAATTTCCTAGAAAAAGACATTTTTGTTGAGTTGACAAAGACACATGTGAAACAGAGAATAGAAGGACTATAAATAAATGTAAGCTCTTTTAAAACTGAGACATGGAATTTTTATTTGTGAGTGACATAGAGACTCCTGGATACATTAGGAAAACTAGAACCAACTACTCTGCCTCAGTGGGTAAGTTACAGTATGTTAGCACAGCAAATGCAGACTGAGGAACTGCCAGATGGGAGCATTTGGAGCTTCAGCTAGCAATTCGTAGGTTAAGCAACAAATTGATACCACCACCCCAGGTTCTTAACAAGGCCCCCCATTGTATACTGACTCTATAACTCCCAGGTTCCAGCAAATCAGATGTTAGACTACAGCACAGGCCAAAAGGCAGGCATAGGGGTGGCATAGCACTGAGTTAACAGAGCTGAACTCCAGAACATTTTAATAAAGTCAGTTACTCAAAGACTTGGGCAGGGAATAAGCCATTTAAGAGGAGATTAAATGGGTTCTTCTTACCTCCTGGTTTCCTGAAAAAGCCAAACCTAATCAAATTCCAGGGGCACAAACAGGGCCACATGGATAATTTGGGGGTAAAGAATGCTTTTATATTAAAGGCAATGTTTGTCTCTAGCATTCTATTACCTACAAACCAACATGGTTTTCATTTAAGCTCCTGTTAATCCCGACCATTTCTTTCAAGTGTTTCTTATTTAAAATAGAAATTCCACGTTGGACGTTTTAATAACATTAACTGTCAAAAGCAGTTGTGGTCAGTTTTTCTTTCAATCTTCTGCCAGATGTAGATGTTTGTGAGCATCGGTGCCCTCTGTTTTCTGCCCTTTCCCTTATTAAATATATCATTAGTAAAATACAAATCCAAAGATTTGGCTTTTTTGCTGAGACTGTACCATGAAGGGTAAAGGAAACAATACCCAGAGAAGCTGATAAATCACTACCAGTCAACATTGTTTACAGATATAGATGCCAAGAGGAGCACATTATTGTGCTGGTAACTTAATGAGGAATTAGTGCTTTATGATTTCTTCCATTGTCAGAGCAGGTTATTTTTTCCACACAGGCAACAAAAGACAGGCCAAGAAAGTGAATGTGAATGTTAACTTACTGCCTAAAAAGAAACCCAATGCTTAAATATAGGTTTAAAGGGTATTAAAACACATGGATTTCAAAATGTTCCTAAAGGAAGGTCAATAACCAGGTGGGCCATGTTAGAAGGGACCCAGAAAAAAAAAAAAAAAAAAAAAAAAAAAAAAAAAATTGAATAAGTTGTAAGCTCCCCTCCCAAAAGAAATTCTAAAACCAACTTATTAAAAAGATAAAACCAGGCATTTTCCTCTTAGTATTCTGAGTCAGGATGGCTTGCAAATACTTTCTTGTGATGAATACTTAGCATAACGGAAACCAATGAAGACAACTAAGGAGACAGCTAGTACACAGGAACCTTTAACCTCTTCTCTCTAAAGTACTGGAGGATTACTTGGACAGAGAAGAGTTGCTTTTCTTACAAAAAACTTACTCTAATATTGACATCATACAAGATATAACAATCCACCTGTCTGAACTCTTCATCAAGAATTTCCTCTGCACAAGTGTTTTTCCTGGACTTTTGCCTACACACCATCGTCTAATGTGACCCTGTTGTTCCTGATTCATCAACTTGAACTTCATGACTCTCTCAAATGCATGTTCCCCTTCTTTCTTTGTAAGCCAACTCTTGAAGAGTTAAACGATTACCCACTTTGGGGCTTGTTGATCACGTTTCTCCACATGGCATGTAAAGCACACCTTTGCGATAAGGTCTGGGTTTTTTTCTTACACACACTTTCAAAGACTGTCAACTTTCATAATCGCTTCAAATGTAGACATTAAAATCAGTCCTATTAGATGGACAGTGCTTAATGATATCTACATCATGGCATGATTTCCAAACTAGAAAATATCTTAGTTCCTGACTGACAGTATAGCATTATTCTTACTTTGTCTGTAGACAAGACCAATTATCTACTGGTTTTGATACAAATATCATTGTTCTAACTAATACTAGTTGTAAAATAGATTGATTACAAGAAAAAAAATGTCATCAACAAGTTAGAACATTGGGTTAAACCTAAGAAGAATAAATTTCATTTGGACAATGTTTAATCTTATAACTAGTTCCAAAAAAAGGGGGGAAGTAAGTTATTTATGTCAACAGTAGCATAAGTGAAAAAGACCTAGACATCACAGATTTCTGGAAACTCATTGTGAGTCAAGCAGTTGTGTGGTTCCCAATATTTGAATTTTGAATTGCATTAAATGGAGTATGTCCAAAAGAGAGCAGATAGTCACATCTTCTTGAGCTTTGTCTCATTTTACACTGCTCATACATTGAATATGGATTTTAGTTCTGTAAAAAAGAACAAAACCTTGTACATAGTGTAGTCACCATAAGAATAATGAAGAACATAGGGAGCTTCATGATTTCCCTCAAATGAACAGTGGCCTTGGGACAAAACTATCTTCAAATACTTAAAGGATTATCTTGGGAATGAGAGATTAGACTTAGTGCAACTGAATACAAAGGAAATAACTACAATAATTATAGGAGACAGGATAAGACAGATCTAGGTTTAAAACAAAAACTCTAGTAATGATTAAATCACTCCTAAGCTATCTAAGATTTATGAAATATTTCATTACTGCATGTGGTCAAAGACAAAAGCATCTCGCTATAAGACAGGGATATTATGGATAGAGGATGTACAGAATGAAGAACTCATATAACCTTGAAGTTCTCCTTTGTGAGTAATGGCGGAAGAAAGCTACATATGAGTATCAGCAGATGACTTAATGATTACGTCACTGGACTTCCACATAGTGCGAGTCCCAGACCCGGCGGCCTAAACTCATGCCAGGTGCATGTGCGTGTGTGCCCAAAATCCCAAGAGAAGAATGAAGGAGAAGGGACTTATGCACGGCCATGTTCCCCAAGGGGTGATGTCGCACTTTCTGTCTCTCTGGCAAGTGTAAATGCCCTCTAGCAAAACTCTCTCTTTCTAAAAAAAAAAGAAAGCTACATCTGAAATGAATCTCATTTCTTTTGCCTCAACTTCTCATGCAAGGTAAGTGTCTGGATTCTGCATTTATCAAATCACATACTTCATATCTATAATGAGCCTCATCTCAGAACTGAGTAGTTTACAACAACTTCTCCCTTTATTCCGAGGATGATGAGCATGGGAGGGAGCATCATTACCATTAATTTCCAACAATTTTCTCGAAACAACATGGTCTATTTCATCTGTTCTAACCACATCGGTTTATGTCTCTCAAAATGTCTTCAAAATTAATAATAAAGAATCAGTTCCTAGAGCCCTATCCAGAGGCTCTACCAGTAACTCAAATACTACCCAGCATTTGTCATAAAGAGATGTTATTACCTAATTGAATAATTGAGGTAGTACATGGACCAGCTCAATGACACAGTGGAAATGCACTACATACACAATGCTGGATCTATACAGAAGGTTACAGATTCCGGTCCTGATCAACTGGTACATGACAGAAGTTCGGTTCCTAGTTGACTGTACTTGATTTTAACTAACTAGGAAGACTGTGAGTCTGGCATCATGAGATTCTGTCAGGGGTGCTTCTCACTCTCTCTCTCACCTCTCTCTTCCTTTCTCTTTCTCCCTCTCATGAGAGAGAGAGAGTCTCCAGAAATTCTGACTAGGAAAATGTATTCTGAATCATCCTACATGCTGGGTGACTTAGCTCTGAGCTTCTTTGGATGGAGATACTAAATGTACTTGCTGCACTCTATCTTTGATGGAGTTCATCTGCGAACCAATGCTTGTATAGTAGAAATCAGTGGTTCAACTAGTGAAAAATTGAGTAGGACATAAGAATAAGGTAATTGAGGAGTCCACAGTTTATATGTATAATCAAAAAGTAAGATATTTTAGTTAATTGTGTATATTTTGGATATATGCTTTCTTTAGTTTATTTTCTAGGATGGTTTTCTATTTTTATTTATGTCAATAAATATTTTCTACCGTGCCTAACCCTAGATCTATCACCACAAGTTTGCCAGTTTATTCACATGGCCTCAAGAATAAGACTTTTCAGAAATGATCTATCTTCATTTTCTTCACTTTCCAATATAACCATCATTTTAAAATTTTCTAGTCACTATCACCCCTTAATACCTTTAGGGATATTGTTCTTTCAGAATATCACTAGTATTCCCATCTCCATATGTGAATAAAATTTTCTCAAACTACAGATATTTGGGGAAATAGACCTTTGTAGAGAATGTCATGTATATGATAAAAATCACCAATTACCATTTGCAACAAAGCAAAAATAATAATCTTCAGATATAAGCACTCAGATTATACTCTATTGTAAGAAATATCTTACATTAATATTAAGTGTCTAGAAAGAAGGAACAAAAGGGTGACCCTGTAATCCCAGAAATGGAAGGACTAACAGTAAGGCCCAAATCAAGCTGCTTGACTTCAGCTCATCATCAGGGAGGGACCCACACACTGCCTGCTGTGAGGAAAGAGGAGTTCTCCAGACTTCAGAAAACAATACCTGCTTCCTGCAATCCCAGAGAAAGAGGAAAATTGGCACAGAGTTTACATATATCATAAAGAAGTACAGGAGCACATAGCTACAGAAATATACTCCATAGAAGTAGGAAGATGTGAGTATAATAGCAGATGACTAAACATCAATGTAAAGCCCCAAGAAACAGGAGAAGCTCAGGAAAACCTCCCCTTCAGAGGATCGTAACTCCTCACCAACAATAGATAAAACACAAGAGATCACAGAAATGTCAGAAAAATGATTCAGAACATTCATTGTAACAATACTCAACAAGAGGCAAGAGAAAACAGAAAAACCAATTACAGGAGATGAAGAAAATCCTTCAATTACTTGAAGAAGGAACTCTGTAAAGAGATAAGAACACTGAAAAAGAATCAAACAGAATTTCTAGAGATAAAGAATATGATGCAGGAAATCAAAACCTCCCTCAAAGGTATCAACAACCGATTATACCACACAGAAGAAAGAATATCTGACCTTGAAGACAAAAACCTCAGATTTAGTACAAACAACCAAAAAGAATAACTATTAAAAATGAGGACAATATATGGGAAATCCTAGACACCATTAAATGACTGAGTATCTGCATAATAGGTATTCCAGAGGGTGAAGGGACAGGCAAAGGCATAGAAAACATCTTCCATAATATTGGATTGTTGGGAATCATGACTCATTTTTGCATAGAAAAATATGTCATGACTTTCCTGATAACTGAATATATTAGCTGCAAACTTTCCAAATTTAGAGAGGCATGCAGACATCCGAATTTGAGATACAAAGGATACCAGATAGACATAACATAAGAAGATCCTCTCCAACACATATCATAGCCACACTGGTAAAAATCAAAAACAAAGACAAAATTCTAAAAATAGCAAGAAAGAAATGCCAAGTTACTTACAAAGTATACACCATTAGACTAACATTGGATCTCTCAGCTAAAACAATGCAGGCAAGAAAATAATGGGAAGACATATTTAAAACTCTGAGAGAAAAGTAATTTCAGCCAAGAATACTATAACCAGCAAGATTATCTTTCAAATAGGAAGGAGAAATAAAATCATGCCCAGAAAAATAAATGCTAAATTTAATAAAATTCACTAAAACAAAACCAGCTCTTCAAAAAATACTTATGGGATTATGACATCAGGAAAGCTAAAGAGAGACAAATAGAAGGGAACACAGACAACTAGTAAAACAGGATAAGTCCACACATATTGATGATAACATTGAATGGTGAGACTAAATGCAAATTCAAAATTTCACACACAAGCAGATTTAAATACTTATTCACCAATTATTTGATAGACAGTTGTCTCCACAAGTTTCATTTTATATGTTTATTAGAACCATTACTCCTTATAGAAAACTAGATAATAAAGGGAAAAATCCAAAATGTTACAGCCAAGTCTTTCTTTGGAATGAATTTTTTTAAAAAAAGGCTAAAATAAAAAATTTTGTAAATCCTATAAATTATCAAAGTATTGGTTTTACCCATGTCTCCACTTTTAAACATATCTTGCCAATTTTGTTTTGTCTTTGTTTTTGCAAGGACTCACTTCTTTATACACCGTAGAGTACTATGGTCTTACAAGAACTCACAGTGTGTGAGTAAAAGTGTTCTTTTTCTGTCTCTTCCTAATGAACTATTGTTATACACAGTTTTACCTGTCTCTAACTGACCAAAGATTGATACCCACAGATTTTTTTCAGATTATAAACTCTTATTTCCCACAGACCTCTATGTGCAAATTACAAATTCTTCTTTCATTGGCTTTGTTAAGATTATCTTTGTTAATTTATAAAGTTTTGTTTTGTTGCCTGATTTTTAATCAATATGTTTTTTCTTTAGAACTGTACCTCACAGTAAATAATGTCATAGACAATTCAGTATATACATGCAGAATAACCATTGGGGCAGGTTTCAAATATTCACAACATAATATTAAATGTTGAAGGTGGTGAATATATGTTTATATCCTTGATTTATTATACACTATATATATGTTTTTAAAGACTATTCTGTACCCTGAAAAGATGTGTAATAATTATACGTGGATCATAAATTACAATAAATACTTAAACAGGAAAAAAAATTCAGTGTCTTACTGAGGAATTGTCACCCAGGAAAGAGTCACACTGTCAAATGCTAATGGTGAGTTGTGCCAGATTTTTAGCTAATACCTGGGTTTAGATTCTATCTTCACTGTTTAATCACTATATGACCTCTGTGTTTCAGTTTATCTACTGCATAAAATAGTAAAAACAATACTTCTCTCATAATGTTGGCATGAGACTTAATGTATGTAACTTTGAGTGCTTATACTTTTAGTCAAGATAGACTACCTCAGGAACCAGCAGTTAGCATAATGGCTATGTCGCTGGACTCCCACGTAGTCGACCGCGGTTCGCGTCCCGGACCCTGTGGCTTAAAATTCACGCTGGGCGTGTGTGCTTGCGTGCCCAAGATCCCGAGAGGAGAATGGAGGAGAAGGGATTGCGGCGTGACCATCCCCCCTGGGGGGTGATTTCTCGCTTTCTGTCTCTATGTCTCTGTCTGTCTGGCTGGCGAGCACACGCGCCCTATAGCGAAAATCTCTCCAAAAAAAAAAAAAAAGAAAGAAAAAAAGAAAGATAGACTACCTCAATTCTTTTTATTTTTTTTCTTTCATGAGATTGAGAAACAGAGAGAGAGAAAAGGAGAACCTAATCCAAAATGCAATGCTTTGACTTTCTGGACACCTTCTTTCTGCAAGGTTTACTCTTCTGCATCTTTTCTGTTTCCTTTGAAGGTCTAGAGACCCCATTCCCATCCACTCTGCCTAATTTAGCTACACAGAATATTACAGCCCCATGCTCTTTGACAAATAACAGTGGAGGACAACTGAAAACCCTTCCCCCTGGAGAATGGTGAGCATTACTGAAGCGTAATAAACTATTCATTTATCACAGATATGTATAACAACAATTAAAATTAATAGTCTTATTTTAAACGAGAAAATGCATCATAAAGAAAGAAGGAAACCTGTTATCAGAAAATGACATGGTAATTTAGTAATCGCCCTCAAGCTAGTTTGGTTTCGTTGGTCCAATTCCCTTTCTTCTTTAATCGCCAAGACTTCTACTAGCTCTTTGAGAATAGTAGTCTGAACATACCTAGGATGAAATTTGTTGTGGATACTTTTAGAAATTCAGTGTATTAGGAAAATAAAGGCTCTAAACATAGCTCTATAGCTGTGGTCACTGTCTTGTGTACAACTTTGTTTTTTATGATGTACAAAATCATGCAAGCACATTTGGGTAAGCTTTTTTTTATTAAAAGCTAAATTGCTTAAATTTTTATCTCCAATGGTTTTAATGGTTTCCACATAAAAGACATTTCCCTCAGTGCCAGTCTATGTTACTGCAATGAAAATAGCCTAGCAAAATGTGCTTTTGCCAAGGAAAATAATTGGAATTACCTGAACAGGGCTGGGGTGGGGGGCAGGGGGGGTATCATTAGTGTTCAGATCCTGGGTCTGTCTGAAAGTACATGAGGTGTGCCTGTGGGTATCCAGTATCCTGAGGAGTCGGAGGGCTGAAGAAGGAGGCTCATAGCATAGTCAGACCCTCTTAAGAGTGCTTCTCGGGACCAACAGTTAGCGTAATGGCTATATTGCTGGACTCCCATGTAGTTGACTGTGGTTCGAGTCCTGGATCCAGTGACTTAAACTCACACCAGGCGCCTGTGCATACATGCCCAAGATCCCAAGAGGAGAACAGAGGAGAAGGGATTGCGGCGTGACTATCCCCCCTGGGGGGTGATTTCTTGCTTTCTGTCTCTCTCTGTCTTTCTGGCAAGTGCACTCACCCTATAGCAAAAACCTCTCCAAAAAAAAAGAGTGCTTCTCTCGCTTGCACACACATGCTCTCTGTCTTTTAAAAAAATAAAAGTTATTTTTATGAAAGTTTGGGAAACAGATTATGAGTTTAAGTCACCAGGTCCGGAACTCGAACCATGGTTGACTACATGGGAGTCTAGCAACATAGCCATTACACCAACTGCTGGTTCCCTTCCTAATTATTTAATCTTTATCAATTTCTCAGAGAAAGAAAAAGAGGTTCGAGTTAAAAATAACAGATACCCCCATTAGTGTAATTCAGGGAGGGAAAGAAAAATAAAGGCGTATTATAAAGGAAAATGAATAAGGGAAGGGAATAAGATGCATATTTACTTAGAGCCATGTTTTGAACCATCATACTCTGAACCTGGCATGACTGCTGAACAGAGACATCATTTCTTTTTTTTTGGAGAGGTTTTCGCTATAGGGCGCCTGCACTCGCCAGAAAGACAGAGAGAGACAGAGAGTTAGAAAGAGAGAAATCACCCCCCAGAGGGGATGGCCGCGCCGCAATCCCTTCTCCTCCATTCTCCTCCTGGGATCTTGTGCACGCACGCACACGTGCCCGGCGTGTGTTTAAGCCGCCGGGTCCAGGACTTGAACCACGGTCGACTACATGGGAGTCCAGCGACATAGCCATTATGCTAACTGCTGGTCCCATCATTTTTAATAGCCATAAGTGTCCTGTGAGGCATTTTTAGCCCTATTTTACCTGAGAAGACTTGGGTTTTCAATTCCTTTCATTTCCTTTATTTCCCTCTTTTTCGTTGTTTGGTTTTTTTTTTTTTGGGGGGGGGTCGTTTTTGTTGTTGTTATTGTTGCTGTTTTGTTTGTTTTGCCAGAGGGCACATACAATCACCAGGGAAAGGGAGCAAGAGAGAGAAAATGTCTCCCAACGGGGCATGGTCAAGTTTCCTCCATCTCTTCAGGATTTTGAGCATGCACACACATGTGCTTGGGGAGTTCTGTAAGCCACCAGAGCTGAGGTCCAAACTACAGTTGGCCATGTAGGATCCAGTTTCCAATGCACAGTGCCAATAACCATCAGAAGTTAGGAAGATATAAAGAAAGGTCTTTTCCTACAGCTTTCAGAGAGAGCATGGTCCTGCTGTCACCTTGACTTAGACTTGTAGCCTGCAGAGCTCTAAGAAAATAAAGTTCTGTTGTTTTAAGCCACCCAGTGTGTAGTACTTTGTTATAGCAGACCTGGAAACTAGTCAAGGTGGAAATTATTCATTTTGCCAAAATAAGGAAGCTTGGTAACTTAAAAATTGGCAGATTAAAAATTCATCCCTTTAGAGTACATATTCACCCAATCTAGGGGCTCTCTCCCTCCCCTCTTTCTCCTTCGCTTCTGTCTGAGCATGATCTACATGGTCTCTTGGAGTATCTCTTCTTCATATCTCCCCATTCTCAACTGTGGACTTTTCTTCTTCCTTTTGTTTCTTCCTGCCTGCCTCCATTGCTACATGACGACTGTTACCACAGACTCAGGAACATTACCTTATCCACCACACACTGTTGATAATTCAAAACCAGAGAGACTTGATCAAACCAGCCAGTTGAGAAGAAAGCATAAGAAAAATGTGTTCAATGCTCACAGCACTGAAAATCTTTCAAGCCACAGAGGGCCTCTGGCCAATCTTACCTCCAGATCCAGGCCAGAGAAGAGAGCCAAAGGGAGTCCTTCTGTGCAAGCCCAGATCTTTAGCATTTTGCTGGATCTTGCAAGAACTGTACCTTGACTACCCCGAATCAACAGCTGAACTCAATTCATCTCTTGCAGAGTCAGTATTGGCATGGGGAATATGACAGGAGCCACTACTTTGTCTTGAGATCATCAATCACCATGCACAGAAGGACTTCTGGTGTCCCTTCTTTCTTGTAACAGCTCACACAACTCACACACACACACACATACACACACACACCCCCACTCATCACAAGATTTTCTCAGGGTCTATTATATCAAGAAAATTCATATCTGGTATTAGTATATACATACTAATAGCAATTTGCATTGTTTTGACTTAAATTCTTTAATAACTAGGGATAACCATGTCATGTTGGTATGTTAGACCTTCGCTTATATTTCTTTTTTTTTTTTTTTTTTTGGACTATAGGGCGCGTGCGCTCGCCAGACAGACAGAGAGAGACATAGAGACAGAAAGCGAGAAATCACCCCCCAGGGGGGATGGTCACGCCGCAATCCCTTCTCCTCCATTCTCCTCTCGGGATCTTGGGCAAGCATGCACACGCGCCCGGCGTAAGTTTTAAGCCACCAGGTCCGGGACAGGAGCCGTGGTCGACTACGTGGGAGTCCAGCGACATAGCCATTATGCTAAATGCTGGTTCCCCCTTCGCTTATATTTCTTTTCATTGTTTAGGTAGTCAAATTTTACACCATGAAGTTTTAAAGGAAGAGTGAAATGCATTTACCACTAACTGTATCAGATATGTTTGATATCATATACACAACATCTCACCTTTGCCAGCAAAAGGAACTTTTAGAACCACACCCCCAAAACAGGTGCTTCCATTTGAAACTTCAAGCTTAATAAGATATTCCACTTTTTAACATGGCCAATATATTATCAATTACTATAAAATAAATGCCCATGTTTAATAATAAAATGAGGGTCCACCAGATGGTGTGGTGGTTAAGGGCACTGGACTACCACATGGCTGACTGCGGTTCAACTCCCAGACCTGGCAGCTTGCTTTCTCACTTTCTCTCTCTCTCTTCTTTCACTTTGCCCCTCTCTGATCAAATTAAGTAAATAAATAAAGTTAAATAAAATAATTATTTTTAAAAAAACACAAAAAAATATAATGAATAGCAAGCAAACTAATAAGAAGGGAGGGAAAAAGCGGAAACAAAGGAAAAATTAAAGTCAATATTTCATTCTTTTGCTACACAGCATGGTACCTTTATTTGCGCCAAGCGACTTTTGACATGATGAAACCTTTTCTAGATTTTCTATCCTGGAAGCCCTGCTAGGCTAAGACAGTTATTTAGTTACAATAAATTATTTCCTTCAAGATTCTTGTTCCTGGACACCAACAGCAGTGCAAAACAGGTTTGAATATCTGCCAGATGGGGAGTGGTGCAATTGAAATACTGTACTGCATATGCAATTTCTGATCTTTGGACTTACTTGTCAAAGCAAAAAAAAAAAAGAAACAAATTCTTTGAAAGGATACTGCAAAGCCCCTTTTTCAATCAGAGACTATCCCCAAATGGAAACAAGCTGTCTCTACCATGTGAGTAAAACTTCGGTCTATCCCACCTTAAACTTTGTAATATTTTATAGCACAAGATTGAAATGAGGAAAAAGGGAAATGCATAGTTTAATAAGTAATAGTAAGTGCCCAATCTTCAAAGAAATTAGCTTCTTTAAAAATGACTGATCTTTCTGTCAGACTTAATCTTCTTAAGCGTTTTTTTTTTTTTTTTTTTTTGGAGAGGTTTTTGCCATAGGGCGCGTGCGCTCATCAGACAGAGAGAGAGAGAGACATAGAGACAGAAAGCGAGAAATCACCCCCCAGAGGGGATAGCCATGTTGCAATCCCTTCTCCTCCATTCTCCTCTCGGGATCTTGGGCACACACGCACACGCGCCCGGCGTGAGTTTTAAACCACCGGGTCCGGGATGCGAACTGCGGTTGACCACATGGGAGTCCAGCGACATAGCCATTACACTAACTGCTGGTCCCTCTTAAGTTTTTCAAGAGGCAACTCTAGCTAAATAAATCGCACAGCTCTCCCAAATCATAAAAATTCACCTACATGCCCAAGAAAAAATGGTGTCACAATGAAGAGCATCAAAAACCAATAGAGCTTTCCATGAAAGGTCTGATAACAAACTTTCAGCTCATAATTTCAGGGATAGAGAGTAGAGACTGCACTTGATTTCCCTTTGTGGGGGTGGTGAGGGGGGTACCAATATTGACAGCTGATTCTTTGTTAAATTCTAGGATTATCATGTCATGTAATCTCTTTAGGGTAAGAATTGTTCTCTGGAGCTTCACAGTGGGGCTACCCCTCAGGAACAGTGCCCTATTAAGACTCCCTAGGGCTAGCTAGTCAAACATCAGGTTTATATTTCCAACTAGATTCACAGGCCCAATGTCTCTACATATATCATTGTCCTTTGATTTTTGTATATGTAGAAGAAGTGACACATAATATAAACAGTAGAGTTTTAGGTATTCAAAGCCAAAGTCTAGTAAATGCTCACTGAGAAATAGCTGTCTTACTGAACTTTTCTTAAAGCCAGAAAAACATAAAAATGTAGTGGAAGAAAAATAGACAGTAAGTTTAGATAGAAATGATGAAAATACCAGTCCCATCAGATTTTTCATTAACTAAATTGGGATTATAATCACTTGGGCAGATAATGAAGAAGATGAGGATTTTATGTGATGACTGACATAAAGAATTTGCTGCTACAACTACTAAAATGTAAAATCTGAAAATTTTCTCTGTATCTAATTTTTGCCTTAAAGAAAAAACACAAGGTCTTTTTTCTAATAATTATGACAAATTAGCCTCCAATTGCCTGGATTTGAAACTCAATCATAAGTCATATTCTAGGTAGAAATGCATATGAATTATTACTTTAAGATATTTCACAAATAAGACTTCTATGAGATAGATTGCTTAGAATTTACTATGTCTGTTCTACTATGTATTACTACTGTTCTTTTTTTGTTTTTGAATATATTTATTTATTATTTTCAGGAGAGAGAGAAAGACAAGCACTCTCAACAAGGTCTTGGGCTATGATCCTTTCTCTAACCTTGCTAGCCAGCTAGGATTATGGGTTCACATAGCCAATATGTAATGATCAACCCAGGAACTGAAACCAGATCTTCCATATGGCTTACAGCATTGCAAAGACATATGTGACAACTGTGCCATCACAGTTGGGCCTTCACCACTGTACTTTATTGCATCTACTATGAAACCAATTTCCTACAGATGACTTGACATGACACTGTCTTAGTCTTCACCCACATATTATATACTTATATACTTATTAAGTCATCTCTCTCTCTTTTTTTTTTTTTTTTTTTTGAGGATAGGGTAATTAAAATAGCACTAGAGCTTTCCATGAAAGGTCTGATAACAAACTTTCAGCTCATAATTTCAGGGATAGAGAGTAGAGACTGCACTTGATTTCCCTTTTTGGGGGTGGTGATATATTGACAGCTGATTCTTTGTTAAATTCTAGGATTATCATGTCATATAACCAAACTGGCAATATTTATTTAGATGTTCTGAGTTGAATTGTCTTCCCCTCAGAAGATGCTGATGTCTGAACTCACAGTAACCATGAATATGACCTTCTTTAGAAATTGGGTGTTTACTGATATCAAGTTAAAATGAGGTCATTAGCGTGGCTCCTAATCCAATATGACTGATGTCCTTATAAAAAGGAAACATTTAGACATAAACACACATAAAGAGAATGCTATGTGAAGTTGATGGTGGAGATCTCTGATCTTCACAGCAAAGGAATGTCAAAGATTGACAGGAAACCTCCAGAAGCCAAAAGAAACAAGTATATTCTCCTTCACAACCCTTAGAAAGCATCAAACCTGGGGCTTGGCAGATGGCAAGGCGGTTAAAGGTGCAGGACTGCCACATGACTGACAGTAGTTTCAGTCCTGGACCTGAGTGCTTACTTTCTCTCTCTCTCTTTCTCTCTTTTCTCTCTCTCTTTGTGTGTGTGTCTCTAGTCAAATTTTAAATAACAATAATGAAACCCATAAAATAATTATTTTTAAAAAAAGAAAGTACCTAGCCTCCACAACTGTAAGACTTAATACATTCAATTCATAGTAACTTGTTACAACAGCACTAACTAACATAGAAGGTGATTATCTATAAGGTGTTATTATTAATATAGCCATGTTAATTTTTTCATAGTAGTCAAAATTTGAAAAAACATATATACAATTGAAACTTGTATACCTCTGAAAATATGTCCTTAGGCCACGAGGATCTATAGTTTCCAGTTTGGAGAAACAAATTAAAACAGAACTTAATAATATTAATACCACATGTTATATGTGTACCTCTCCATCTCACTGACAAAGCAATCCGAAGGCAAAAGACTTGCATTAGAAGCTCTTTGGCATCATGCCAGATCCATGTAAAAAAAATCTAAGGGGCAGAGTTCAGTGAAAAAAAAATCCTAATGATGTGCTTTTTCAAAGCGGTCACATCCATTACACCGCAGCTCTTTCCCATGGTCCAGCAAGACCACACACTGGTTGCCGTTTACCGACATAGCACTGAGTTACTGTAGCCTTGGAGACTGACTTTAGTTTTATAGTCTTAAAGGAAAAAAAATTTTAAAAAAACACCAAAAGATTGGAGAAAAAATCCGATCTCCTTCATTTTGCTTCCTGCATTTAGCAGAAACCTACGTATTTGTTTAGTACCGGGCAGAAGATATTGCTTCCCTGAATTTTTTTTTTTTATTTAATATTCCAAATGCTTTGGTCTGAAGCCTTGAGGCTCTTCTGTGTTGTTTAGCCTATATTTAGAACCAAGCAAACACATGCAATTCTTTAGAACTAAGCACTTCTGCCAGTAGGGCCTGGAAAATTGCTAACCCCCAAAATAAAACAATACTGCTTTTTTAAAAATACTTCTGCTTACTCTTACAGTGAGGCGATACTGACAGCACGTGTCAGTCTGAGTGACTGAAAATAAACAGAAGTGAAGAAAACAGGGACTTTTGCTATTAAAGCCAGATTTATTCAGAGGAAATATATGACAAGTATCATTATTTTCTAAAATAGCATTCTCAGGGTATCTCACTCATGAAGAAAAGTCATGATGTCATTTTCATCACTTCTAAAGGCTTACAAACAGATCTCCCTAATCAAATCATACTGACCATTAATTCTAAATTGAGGCCAACGTGGAAAGGTAAAGAGAACAGTTTCATTTACCTAGAGACAATCTACAATGAGGGGGAAAAAAAGGTAAGTTCAAGTAACGCACCATCCCTGAGGAGATCTAACTTCATCCTAAATAAGTCACAACCAGTATCTACAAATATTGGACAAGTTCCATAATAAGGTGCCCTGTGCAAGAACAGCAGGAAGTTCTATAAAGTGACCTTCATGTTTTTTCACATTTCTGGACCTACCATAAGTTCAGGATTAAGAACGTGGGCAGGCAGTAAGGAGGCGTATGTTTTCACTTTGGTCCATTTCTGTGAGAGCTTTGAAAACACCCAAGCATTTGGGATCTCGGTGTCCCTATATACAAAATTATTGCATTTGGATTGAAGATTATCTAGGGTTCATTCCAATTCATTCCAGTCACAGTCTGGGGGCAAATTCTAATTATCCAACTCACGTATACTAATTAAATTTGCTTTGACACTGTTGAATGAGTCATTTTTATACTCCTTTCCACACATCCATTCTCTTTAAGTTTAGGTTCAACTCTTATTTTTATTTCATTAACACCTTGATACATAAAAATCACATAATTCATAATGACTTTCTCAAGACACCATTAAAAAATTTACTTTTTTTTCATTTTCTTTTATACATTCTATCACATTATTATTTGGTTTCCAAAACGGATATTTCAACAAGTGAACATTTCTCCCTAGTACAGTTGATAAAACTACAAAATGTCTTTAACAGATAATATCACATTTCTTTGTGCCATTAATGCTTTGCCTCCATATTTTTCTTCTAAATGTCCTTCCTCAGACCCTCCTCTTTCACACACACTATATCTGGTATTTACATCAACATACTGTGTTTCTATATCCTTTAGTCAATTAGTTTCAGTCATAGAGTGCAGACACTCGGTATATATTAAGTGGGGACATACAATGCCTCTCCTTCACAGCCTGGCTTGTTTCACTCGGCAGTAAATCTTCCATATTCATCCACTTCCTGTCAAAAGCCAGGATTTTGTTGTTTTTTTTTTATGGCTAAATAGTATTCCATTGAGTATATGTGCCACAGTTTTTCTATCCATTCATCTGGTTGTGGTCATTTGGGTTGTTTCTGTGACTTAGCAATTGTGAATAGTGTCGCAATAAACATCAATGTGCAAGCACTTTTCCAATTAAGTATTCTTCTGTACTTTGGGTAGATACCAAGGAGTGGGATTGCTGGATCATATGGTAGTTCTATTTGTAGATTTTTGAGGAATCTCCAAATTGTTCTCCACAGTGGCTGGACCAGTTTACATTCCCATCAGCAATATAAGACAGTTCCCCTTTCACCACAACCCCACCAGCACTTATTGTTTGTTTGGTTTTTAATCTTAGTCATTCTGACTGGGGGTAGGTGGTATCTCTTTGTTGTTTTGATCTGTATTTCCCCTACAATGAGGGATGTGGAGCATTTTTTCATATGCCTTTTGGATATTTATATGTCATCTTTAGAGAGTTTTGTTTTTTTTTTTTTCAACTCATTCTCCCATCTTTTAATAGGATTGGTCGTCTTTTTTCTAAACAACTGCTTGAGTTCCTTGTGAATTCTGGTTATCAGTCCCTTATCTGATGCATAGTTTACAAAAATATTTTCCCATTCTGAGGGCTGTCTATTCACACTAATTATTATGTCTTTTGCCATGCAGAAACTTCTTAGTAGTCTTCTCTCTTCCAAAAATTAATAGAATCTTGGATTTGCTCATGTCTTCCTAATCCCTCCATCCACACACTCTTAGCAACTTTATGAATATACTACCTCTGAATTCTTACTGACATTTCCATAGATTCAGAGAAAGAGACAGGAATATTTGCACTCAGTTCACCACCTTGAATAAAACTTCAGGTATCTTTGTTTAAATTTTACGTACACTTTTCTAAATGAAGTCTGGATATAAACTACTAAGAGTATTGAGAGCAATCATTCTACTCATGCCATAGTTATTGTTCACAATCTCTCCTTTCATACTTTCTGACAGCATACTTTCTTGAAGTAATAAAAAGTTTGTAAAAAAAAATTCTTGAAAAAGTTGGAAAAGAATACTTACGTGGGCATGGAAAGACCCTGGGGAATTTAACTGAAATGTTGACTTCCAAACCTACTTACAAAGATTCTTGTAATAAGTATGTTTTGTACATGTTTTTAAGAAACAACACAATAATGGAATGAAAGGATAGTATAGACAGTCCAGAAATAGACCAAAGAACCCTAAAACCTTAATACATGATGAATATGGCATTTTAAGTGATTAGGAAAAAGATTAACTTTTAATAAATGGTGATAGGACAACTATTTACTGAAAAAAGACTAATAAATCCCTACCTCACACCATACATAAGAATAAACCATTACATTGGGGATCTATTATAAAAATAAGAGATTATACAAGTGCTAGAAATATGCATGTGTAGATTCATTTAAATCTGGCTGTAGGAAAAGGTTTTTTGATTTCTAAAATCTGGATTTAATAAAAAAAAAGCACCCTCAATATTTCTGTTACATATTGTTTCCACAGGTGATATAGAAAGATATGTAGATATACATGATTTAGAAAATATAATTGTATATCATGTCTCCTAAGTTTATGTGAAAATTTTTATAGAATTTCCATGGTATGTGTTATGTACTTAATTTGTACATTTTTTACTCTAAAAAGACAAGACATCCCCTGTTCATTACTTCACTTTTGTCAAGACCACTTAATAATATACCTTGTGACCAGCAGATGGTGTAATAGTTACATTGCTGGACTCCTTGTAGGCAGCTGTGGTTTGAATCCTGGACCTAGCAGCTTAAACTCACACCAGGCACATGTGCATGCATGTCCAAGATCCTGAGAGGAGAATGAAAGAAAATGGACTGTGGCATGGTCATCCTCTCAGGGGGTGATTTCTTGTTTTCTGTCTCGCTATCTCTGTGTCTCTCCCATGAGTGCACATGCTGTATAGAAAAAATTCTCTCTAAAAAAATACAGTAATTAGTATGAATTAACAATCCTTGGAATTTGAGAATATTTTTTTAAACTATGCCTCAGATAAGGGACTGATAATCAGAATCCATGAGGAACTCAAACAGCTTACCCCAAAATAAATGATTAACCTAATTAAAAGATGGGAAAATGAGCTAAACAAAAAACTTTCTAAGATATATGAGCAGTCAAAAAGCATACGAAAAAAATTTTCAATATCCCTCATCATAAGGGAGATGCAGATTAAAGCCACAATGAGATATCACCTAACCCCTGTCAGAATGGTGAAGATTAAAAATACAAAAAAGGAGGGAACAGCAGTTAGTGTAATGGCTATGTCACTGGATTCCCACATAGTTGACCGTGGTTCAAGTCCCAGACCCGGTGGCTTAAACTCACGCCGGGCGCTTGTGTGTGCGTGCCCAAGATCCCGAGAGGAGAATGGAGGAGAAGGGATTGTGGCGTGGCCATTCCCCAGGTGATTTTTCACTTTCTGTCTCTCTGTCTCTCTCTGTCTGTCTGGCGAGCGCATGCACCCTATGGCAAAAACCTCTCAAAAAAAAATACAAAAAAGGAAAGTGTTGATGGGGATGTGGTGAAAGGGGAACTCTCCTACACTGCAGGTGGGAATGTAAATTGATAAACAATATGGAGGTTCCTCAAAGACCTACGAAAAGAACTACCATATGATTCAGCAATTCCACTCCTGAGTATCTACCAAAAAGACAGGAGAATTCTCAGTCAGAAAAGTGCTTACATATCTATATTTATTGTGGCATTATTCGTGATTGCTAATACATGGAACCAACCTAAATGTCCATGAACAGATGAATGGACTGAAAAAGTGTGGCACATTTACTCTGTGGAATACTATTCAGCCATAAAGAAGCAAGACCCTGGTATTTGATAGAAAATGGATGAATATGGAAGATTTATTGCAGAGTGAAGCAAATCAGGCTTTGAAAGAAAGATATTGTATGTTTCCACTTAACATATACTAACTGTCCACACTCTGTGGTAGAGACTGAAATATTGGAGGGCATAAAAGCATTGAAAATAGTTACGAACACTCTAGAAATATTTGGTGTTAAAAAATAAGTGAGTTGGGCACAGTACAAGGTAAGGATATGACTTCCTTTTTATTTTCCTTATATCTAACTAACTGTCTCAGTATTATTTAGTGATCAATTATTTTCTAACTGATCTTTATTGACAGCTCTGGTATATATAGGACTTTATGTGAGCTTTTCTGTATCCTCTTCATTGTTTTCTCCTTTTTATCCTGGTAACATAACACTATGTCTAAATAATGTGGTTCTATAATAAGTCTTGATACATTGAAGGAAGATTTCCCCCTCTCCACGCCACCCCTACACACCTTATTTATATTCTTCGCTAGTCTCTTGGCTATTCTTGGCTTTGTGTTTCCCTATAAAGTTTTGGAACTGGCTTGTAAAGTTCCACAAAATACCATACTGTATTTTCATTGGAACTGTACATGATCAGCACATCATTTGGGGGGAGATGGGACATCTTAAAATATTATATCATCCCTTCCAAGAACATGGTACATTTCTCTACTTATTTAATTCTCCTTTAGTATCACTCAATGAAATTTGATAACTTTCTTCAAAGATCACATTAAATTTAAATTTAATTTTACTAGATGATAGAGATAGAATTGATAAACAGAGAGATAAATACTTATGTTAATAACCAGATGAATAAAGTTACTATGATAAAACCACCTTTTGAAGTCCATTCTCTATTTTCTGCTGATATATATAAATACAAATTATATTTTAATTTTATAACCAGCATCTTGGTTAAGCTCTTAATTCTAATGTTTTCCTGTTGCTTCTTTTTGGTTCTTTTGTAGACTGCCTATGAATAATGGTAGATTTAGTTCTTCCTTTCCAATCTTTACACCATTTGTTTTTTCTCTGTTACCATGTTCACAGAGATTATTTTGCTAGTATTTGCCTTGTATAGCTTTTCTATCTACTTTCTTTTAAACTTTCTGTACTCTTAAATTATCGTTATGTCACATGCAAGCAATATATTGTTTTTCGTGTAGTTTATTATTTTCAAAATGGCTAACATGCTGCATTTAATTATTGATTTATTATAATTTATTACTGCTTTTTATTGTGCTTTTGTATTTCCTTTCTTTAGTTTCTTTTCTTACTTTCTTTATTATTAATTTCCCCCATTCTATTTTTTCCTGTGTTATATTTCTCTTCTGTAGAGGCTACTCTAAAAAAATTGAATAAGGGAATTTAATTAAACAGAATGTAAAATTAATTGATATATTTGTCAGATGAAAATTAGATTTTAGAATGATTTATTACGGATTGTTACTCTCTCTATAGTTCTTATTTAATATTTTAGATTTGTTTTGTTTTTGTAACCCATAAATTAGATATTTCTGTTTTATATAGTAAATCTTTCCTTAGATAATCATGTGTACCAAATTTTTGTCTCCCAACTCCTTGCATGTAACAACTTCTTTATATGAAATAATTTTTCTTATTCTAAAATCCATATATTAAAAATACCTTAAATTGGTGTATATATAGGTAACATATTTTGTATGTTTATTTTTTCTATGCCCTTATAAAGTAGGTTTAAGGACACAGCATGTAATGTGGATGTTAAGGCAGCTGGATCACACATGCCCAACTCTGCAGCTCAAGTCTCAGACCTGGTGGCTTGAAAATCACGCTGGGCACGTGTGCATGAGTGTCCCAAATCCTGAGAGAATGCTGGAGGAGAAGAGATTGCAGAGTAGCCATCCCCCTCCCAGAGAGTGGTGATTTCTCACTTTCCTTCTCTCTTTCTGGAGAGGTTTTTGCTATAGGGCTGCGCTCGCCAGACAGACAGAGAGAGACAGAGAGATAGAAAGCAGGAAATCACCCCCCAGGGGGGATGGCCACGCCACAATCCCTTCTCCTCCATTCTCCTCTCGGGATCTTGGGCACACACGCACATGCGCCCGGCGTGAGTTTAAGCCACCGGGTCCGGGACTCGAACCGCGGTCGACTACGTGGGAGTCCAGCGACATAGCCATTACGCTAACTGCTGGTCCCCCTTCTCTCTTTCTGTCTCTCTACAATGAGTGTACATGCCCCGTGACAAAAGCCTAAAAAAAAAAAAAAAAAAAAAAAAAAAAAAAAAAAAAAAAAGTAAGTTTATAGGATAGTCTCTCAGAAAGTCCAAGATATTATCTTCATGCTGTTGCTGTGAAAAAGTTTTTATTTTTGCCATTTGTAAGTAGTTTTGTCCTTTTCCTTAGCAACTTTTAAAAAAAATTCTTTGTCTTTGGTCCTACATTTTATACAGACATTGTCTAAGTATATCTTGACTTTTATTAATCCTGCCTAAGATTCACTGTGGACCCTAAAACAGAATTCATGCTTTATGCTATTTCTGGAAAATACTCAGCCTTCATCTTCTTAAACACTGCTTTTCCTTTATTCTTCAGATTTTGTCTTCTAAAACTTCATTTGTAAGTATGTTAGGTATCTCTTTCTTTGCTTATTTCCTTCTAAAAAATGTATATTTTTATATTATGTATGTAATATGTGTATATATATATATATATATGTATATATATCTTATTTTTTAATAGAAAAGAGAATTTAATAGGTGTTTCAGTGAAACTCTCTCTATTTGCAGATGACATGATTGTATACATAGAAGACCCAATGGTTTCCATAAAAAAATTTCTGGAAGTAATACATGAATGCAGTAAAGTTGCAGGATACAAAATTAATATCCAGAAATCTATAGCATTTCTGTATATGAACAACAGGCAGACTGAGATAGAACTGAAAAAAGTTGTTCCATTTACCATAGCCACAAAATAATATGAGATACTTAGGGATAAATCTAACTAAAGAAGTTAAAGACCTCCATAAGGAAAACTATGAGAAGATAAGAAAAGAAATTGAAAATGACACAAAAAAGGGGAAGGACATCCCATGTTCCTGAATTGGAAGAATTAATATAATCAAAATGGCAATTTTACCCAAATTAATCTACCTATTTAATGCAATGCCAATCAAAGTACCAGACACATTCTTCACAGATCTAGGAAAGACAATCATAAAGTTTGTCTGGAATCATAAAAGACAAAGCAGTACTGCCAAAGCAGTTCTGCACAAGAAGAATGGAGTGGGCGGCATCTCACTCCCTGACCCAAAAATATACTACAAAGCTGTGGTAATCAAAACAGCGTAGTACTGGCACAGGAACAGACAGGTGGACCAATGGAACAGAATAGAGTCCCCAGAAATGAATGCTCAAACATACAGCCAACTGATTTTTGACAAGGGGTACCAGTCAATTCAGTGGGAAAAGGAAAACCTCTTCAGCAAATGGTGCTGGCAAGACTGGATCTCCACTTGCAGAAAGATGAATCTGAACCCCTACCTCTCACCTCTGACAAAAATAAAGTCAAGGTGGATCAAAGATCTAAATCTAAGACCTCAAACTATAAAACTGCTCCTGGAAAACACCGGGGAAAATCTGAGAGACATTGGGGTAGGGAAAAACTTCTTAAATAAGACTCCCAACGCACAGTCTATGATCCCTAAAATAGACAGGTGGGATTACATCAGACTAAGAAGTTTCTGCATGGCAAAAGACACAGTGATTAGTGTGAACAGACAGCCCTCAGAATGGGAAAATATTTTTGTAAACTATGCATCAGACAAGGGACTGATAACCAGAATTCACAAGGAACTCAAGCAGCTGTTCCGGAAAAAGACAATCAATCCTATTAAAAGATGGGAGAATGAGCTGAAAAAACCACTCTCTAAAGATGACATACGAATAGCTAAAAGACATATGAAAAAATGCTCAACATCCCTCATTGTAAGAGAAATGCAGATCAAAACAACAATGAGATATCACCTAACCCCAGTCAGAATGTCTAAGATTAAAAAAACAAAAAATGATAAGTGCTGGAGGGGGTGTGGTGAAAAGGGAACTCTCTTACACTGCTGGTGGGATTGTAAATTGGCCCAATCACTGTGGAGAACAATTTGGAGATTCCTCAAAAATCTACAAATAGAACTACCATATGATCCAGCAATCCCACTCCTTGGTATCTACCCGAAGGACAGAAGAATACTTAATCAAAAAAGTGCTTGCACATTGATGTTTATTGCGGCACTTTTCTCGATTGTTAAGTCATGGAAACAACCTAAATGCCCACGAACTGATGAATGGTGAGAAAAACTGTGGCACATATACTCAATGGAATACTATTCATCCATAAAAAACAACAAAACCCTGGCTTTTGAAAGGAAATGGATGAATATGGAAGACTTACTGCTGAGTGAAGCAAGCCATGCTATGAAGGAGAGGCATTGTATGTCCCCACTTAATATATACCGAGTGTCTGCACTTTAAAAAAAAATTTATATATATATATATTTGAAACCATACTGCTTCTGTTGCTAGAGAGTTATAAAATTATACAAAATTATAAGACTTATTTTGAACATTATCTTTTGAAATTTTGAAAGTTGTTTGTAAACTGTCAAGAATTATGGAGTATGAGCTAAAATTTTTTGCTATGTAAAGTAAATGTTTGTAGAAAAATGTAAAAATAAATAAATAAAAGAAAAAGAAAAGAAAAGAGAATTTAATAGGAAAGAAATATTTCAGAAAAGAAGTCAACCCAAAAGAATTTTGGGCAGGCAGGTTGCTAGGTAGCAACTGCCTGTGTCTTATATTTTTATTTCTGTGTAACATATTCACTTTTACATTATGGTTTATTTTTCTATAATAATGTATGACTTATTTAACAATATATTGAGTTTCTAGTTTCAATTATTATATTTTTTAGTTGAGTTCAGTTGAAAAGTTTGTCATTTTGAAAATCTCTTGCTTTTGCTCTTATTCATTAAAAGCAAGATTTGTAACACCATCTCTTATTTCTTTAATCATATTAAGTACTCAGATTATGCTTTGTATCTGATTATTGTCAGGTTTCTAGTCTTTAGACATCTGATTATGTAGTTGTTCTTCTGACCTCTTTCATGGTGGCATTTTTCTCCAGGTGTTTGGTGTTTTTAAGTTAAATTCATGTTCCTATGAACTTCATATTATGAAGTATTTACCTAGGGGACTTGGTAAAGTGTTCTTCTGAAGAATATTTGAGTTTGCTTCCACCAGGTACTTAGAAGCAATGCCAGTCTGAGGTCACTGTAAATTTTAAGATTTTAAAATGCCTGAGAATTGGGTCAGTAGGTGGCATAGTGGTTAAGGCACTGGACTCCCACATGGTATACCACGATTCAAGTCCCAGATCTAATGGCTTTTTCTCTCTCTTACTCTCTCTCTCTCTCTCTCTCTCTCTCTCTCTCTCTCTCTCTCTCTCTCTCATTTCTCTGTGTGTGTGTGTGTCTATCTCTAGTGAGCACACATGGTCTATAGCAAATTAAAAAACAATAATACTGAGGGACCAGCAGGTGGCATGGTGGTTAAGGCTCTGGACACTCTCACATGGCCAACCATGGTTTGAGTCTTGAACCTGGTGGCTTGTTTTTTCACTTTCTCTCTCTCTCTCTCTCTCTCTCTCTCTCTCTCTCTTTCTCTCTCTCTCTCTCTGTCTCTCTCTCTGGTCAAATTAAAATAAATGAATGAATA
This sequence comes from Tupaia tana, assembly GCA_026018925.1. NCBI lineage: Eukaryota > Metazoa > Chordata > Mammalia > Scandentia > Tupaiidae > Tupaia > Tupaia tana. The sequence goes on along the minus strand of JAKSZU010000015.1, from coordinate 39,153,516 downwards.
AATAAAATTAAATAAAAAGTTATTTTAAATAAATAATACTAACAAATAGGATTAAATGATTATTTTTTAAATGCCTGAGGATTTTCCAAAACTCATGTAAGACATCTAAAAACAGATCCAATAAGCTTGGAGTACATCGAAAATGATAAATATCGATACAGACACAAACAAAGAGCTAGTCAAATGATATTCAAACTGCTGAGAACCAAGTATAAGGAGAAAATATTAAAGACGGGAAGAGAAAAAAGACTCATTATCTACAGAAGAATAAGGATAAGATTTCTCACCAGAAAAACTTTCTCAGACAAACAAAATTAAGGGATTAGTTGCTATCAAATCTACTCTATTAGAAATATTACAGGAAGTTTTTCAGGCAGAAGGAATATGATATCAGTCCAAAACCTTAGATCTAATCAAAGAAAGTAAACAAGCTAGAAATGAAATAAATAAAAGTCACTTTTTATTATTTTTAATCACTATTAAAAACTCCCTAATGCAAAAATATATGACAACATATTTGCATTTGTAGCTTATGTAAAAATAAAACATATGGGAATATTAACATCCTGTATCTCTTTATTAAAAGGACAAGTGGAAAAGACTGCCATAAGATCCTCTCACTACATGTGATATAATATTATTTGAAAGTAGGCTCAGATTAATGAGAAGTCTATGTTGTAAAGCCCATGGTAAACACCAAAAGATGTTAAAAATAAAAGTATAAATAATAAGTCAATAAAATAAAAAATAATGTCAATAAGAGAGATAAAAGGAATTAAACCAAGAGGAAGCTCAATTAACCCAAGAGAAAGCAAACGGATATATATATTTAACTTAAATATAATGGATATATATTTAATTTCAATATAATGGGTATATATTTAATTTACATATAATGTATATATTTAAATTTTATGTATTTTTTTTTGAGAGGTTTTCGCTATAGGGCGTGTGCGCTCGCCAGACAGACAGAGAGAGACAGAGAGATAGAAGGCGAGAAATCACCCCCCAGGGGGGATGGTCACGCCGCAATCCCTTCTCCTCCATTCTCCTCTCGGGATCTTGGGCACGTACGCACACGTGCCCGGCGTGAGTTCTAAGCCACCGGGTCCGGGACGCGAACCGCGGTCGACTACGTGGGAGTCCAGCGACATAGCCATTACGCTAACTGCTGGTTCCCAATTTTATGTATTTTTTTAAACAGCAATAGAAACATAGAAAACAGCCAGATGGTAGTTTTTTGTTTTTATTTTTTAAGAGAGATGTTTACTATAGAGCATGTGGGCTTGCCAAAGAGACAAAGAGAGAGAAAGTGAGAAATCACCCCTCCAGGATGCATGGCCATACCTCAGTCCCTTCTCCTCTATTCTCCTCTTGGGATCTTGAGCATGCACACGCATCCTGCATGAGTTTTAAGTCACCAGGCCTGGAACTTGAACCAAGGTTAACTACATGGGAGTCCAGCAATGTAACCATTACACCATCTGCTGGTCCCAGCAAGATAATAGATTTTAATGTAATCATACTGATAATCACTTTGGATGTGGATGATCTAACTGAGCCTATTCTAACCTCTCTAGGTCACTTATTTGTAATATCTACCCCTATAATAACTAGAGAAGACAGGGAAATTAGATGGTTTTAACAGAAGGAGTTGATCTAAGCTTTTGGTATTTCTTTCTCTAGATCTGTATGTTCCACCCAATTCTGTAGGTAACAAGACAACAGAGATCCCCTAAGGGGATTTGGTCAAACATTAAAAATAGCTAAGAAATTGCTTTGACTCATATTCTTCCTCTTTTCCATCATTAGCTTACAATTCAATAGGATATTACTAAGTATTTATTTCATTTCCTTTCAACAGAATTTATGTCAAGGTTTATAAAGAGTTTATATGAGACCTTAAAAATAAAAGTCTTTGCTCAAACTCCTAAACCCTAAGGAATAGTCTGTGAATAGCTGACACAAGAAAAGGAAATTAACAAAGACTTACAAACTTCTTGTGAAAGAGAGAGAAGCAGACATTTGACCAGTTATGTCACAGGGAATTAAAGAATTATCCATTCAGTGGAATACAATCATAATAACAGTTTTTTAAATGAAGAAGATGGGTTCCACATTTCTTTGTCAGAAACAATAACTAGAGGTAGAAAACCTAAAACCCCACTATGAGACTTGAGCTAGGAGAACTATGGTATAAAAACTATTCAGCACAAACAAAAGTAACATGTTTAAATGTTTCAGGCAACTTAAAAAATCTGTGTGTGAGTACAAGAGTAGGGAAGCTAAAGGAAGGGGCTAAATTGTGCTAAGGAAGAAAATAATTGGATTAAAGAATAATTTACAGGGACCAGCAGTTAGTATAATGGGTATGTCGCTGGACTCCCACATAGTTGACCGCGGTTTAAGTCCCGGACCCAGTGGCTTAAACTCACACTGGGTGTGTGTGCATGCGTGCCCAAGATCCTAAGAGGACAATGGAGGAGAAGGGATTGCGGCGTGGCCATCCCCCCTGGGGGATGATTTCTCGCTTTCTGTCTCTATCTCTGTCTGTCTGTCTGGCGAGCACACATGCCCTATAGCAAAAACCTCTCCAAAAAAAATGATTTACAGTGTATCATTCCACTACCTTGACTTATTTTGGAACAGAAAATATCTTAAAAGAATGGGTTTTGATTGATATTCAGAGTCTCCTTGTAGCATTATAATATTTATTCTGCTCTCCTTTTTATGTTTATTTATTTATTCCAGGAGTAAGACAGAGAGAGAGACCGAAATACAACATACCCAATAGAGTCCTGATGCCACAATTCACCTCCAGCCTCAGCCAGTGTGAACCATGGGCACATGTGTGCCTGGCATACTCAGCGATGTCTTCAGACTTGAACCAGTAACCTTCCGAGTGGGTCAGCCTCGTAGAACACAGCATTTTCTGCCACACTACCATCCAACCCCCTTCATTCTTTATCTTAATGATTTGTTTCATTGCTCATTTCCCTACTAAGCTATCAGATCTGTTTGAGATGTGCAATAGCTCATATCCTCCGGCTTTGCTAAATGAATGAGAACACTTAGGGAGTGGGAAAGACAAATCACATATGTTATGCCTCTCTCCTTGTCTTCAAGCAATCTAAAATAATTAAATCAGAATAATCATCAAGGCCATCTAAGTAAGACTAGTATGAGAGACTTGTTTCAGCTGATCCATATCTGCTCTTCACACCTGATATTAATAAACAATTTTAAAAAAACTCAAAATGTAATAATATTTTGGTATATAATTAACCAATAAGCTGGAGGAAATAAAGAATAGCTCTATGTATTAGTCAGGTCTCTGTTGCAATTATACTACATAACAAATAAAAAGCTCAGGACCAGCCAGGTAGCCTGGTGGTTAAGGCATCTGGATCTCACATGGCCTACTGTACATTCAAGTTCTGCTCCTACGCATCTTGAAAAACATGCTGTGTACATGTGCATGTGTGCCCAAAATCCCAAGAGGAGAACAGAGGAGAAGGGATTGTGATATGGCTATCCTCCTGGGGAGTGATTTCTCACTTTCCCTCTCTCCCCCCGCATTCTCTCTTTCCTTTTCTATGTGTGTCTGTCTCTCTTCAGAGAGTGCACACACTCTATAGCAAAACTAAAAAATTAAAATAAAACTATAAAGAGCTCAAGAACTTGTAAGAAATATTTATTCCAGTATTTTAAGTTTGTAGGATGCCTGGGGCTGATCTTATCTCATCTTGAACTGGCAATGTTTACCTCTAGACGGCCAGTTGGTCTTAAGTAACTGGTTCATTGTTAACCAACACGTGCATAGTACAAGTTCTCTTCATGGAGATCCAGGTATAAGAGACCAAGCCAAACCATGCAAGCACATGTATACGCTTTGCTCCTCTCACACTGACTTCCATTCTTTAGCAAAACATGTAATGTGGCCAAGCCCTGCAACTATGAAGTATAGCAAGATACTCCACATCATTTAGAAGAAATTCTTCAATGTCCCATAGCATAGGGACCAAATGTGTAATTATTTTTAAAAAAAATATTTTATTTAGCTTTATTTATGTATTTACTTATTTTAATTTGACCAGAGGGACAGAGAGAGAAAGAGAGACAGAAAGTGAGAAAGCAAGCCGCCAGGTCTGGAACTCGAACCGCAGTCGGTCATATGGGAGTCCAGCACCCTTAACCACCACACCACCTGCCAGCACCCCAAATGTGAAATTCTATAACAGAGAAGTAATTAAGATTAAGAATAATTGTTCAATGCATCACTCAGAACTTCCATGCTTTAATAACAAGCATTAAATGAAGAGAGGGGAAAAAAATAGAGCTGTATATGTAAGGATAGTTACCTCCAAACATTGCAAAGCTGCAAATTTGGAAGAAATAATTCAGACACCACAGTGTAACCTGAGATATAGACTCTGAACCTCTTCCTTAGAACAAATTTAAGTCTTTCATATCCTAAAGCCCTTTTTCCAGTTTCTTAGACACAGCATGCTTTTGGACCTATCAAGACTGTTCTCTGCTAGAAAGACTACCTTTACCTTTTCCTTAGCTAATTCCCACTCGAAGTCAAGGGTGCAGTTTAAAAGCTGCCTTTTCAGGATGCATTTTCCTACACTTTTCCACCATCTTCAGTTTAAGTCAGAATACCATTATAATCCGCAGTAGCTTTACTTTGTTTTATTGTGCCCATCTCCATTTGTAATTGTATAACTTTGTGTTAATGCTTTCTTCCTTGTGAGCCACGTGAGGGCAATACCATGCCTATGCTACTCTCTCTGTTGTTAACACCAACCCAAGGAGAGAACTGATAGTAGATAAATATTTGTTGACTCAACAAGTGGACTTATTTTTTCCCAAGTAGCAGTTTTTCACAAAGCAAGTTAGGATTTCTATCACATATGCTAAAGCTAACATTTTCCTTGAACTAATAAGACAGCCACACATTGTTAAGCACGCTGAGTTAAAGATCCTTCTGCGTGGCATTGTCCAGTATGGTAGCCATTAGTCATGTGAGGCTATTCAAATTTAAATGAACTTATATGTTGTCCTGGTGTAGTGATAATGCACTGTTCAAATGAAACTGGATCCATATGGGAAACTGCAGGTTACTTTCCCAGTTGACCTGTGCACATCACCCCACATGTATCCATAATCCTGGCTGGTTGGAAGGCTGTCCAGGGATCATGTAATAAGATACTGTTGAGGGTACTTGTCTTTCTTTCTCTCTCTCTTCTCTCTATATATATTTCTGCCTGTCACTCTCATGCAAGAAAAAAGTTTTTTAATTAATTTATTCTAACTAAAATTTAAAATTCAGTTCTTCAGTTGCACTAGCCATTCTTCGAGTACTCAAAAGCCTCATGGGACTAGTGGAGACCATCTTGGAAAACATAAAGAACCTTTTCATCATTTCAGGAAGTGTTATTGGACATGGATGCTTTGAAGGAAATATTCAAATATATAACCAAATTCTTCTCTGTTGAGGTATTCTACAGCAATGTGAAATGTCCCAAAATGTCTAAGAATCAGTTCACAGACCCCAAGGTTCTGACTCAACTTATCCAAAGCAGACTTGTCCTGACATAAATTCCTAGGGCAGTATTTGCAATTGAACTGCATCAACTGCTTAAATTTCTGAAAAGTATTTTCCACTAAAGTTTGCAGAAAGGATATTGTAATTTACTAGATCGTGGTCATTATCTATGCTTGCTAAAATCTGCTCACCCAAGTTTGAAAACCCATAGAGTTATCTATGATTCTTTCCCCTCTTTTTTGGCCATATCCTGGTCATTACTGTCTTCTAACTTGTGTGTGTGTGTGTGTGTGTGTGTGTGTGTGTGTGTGTCTTTTTTCTTCCATCAAGACTGTGGTATCTACAGGTCAAACTCTTTGAAGCTCTTGTTTGGATGCTTTGCAACTGATCTCGTTTCTAAACACTCCCCTGAAATTCCATTCTATTATAATCAGCTGCCAATTAAATATAACCTTAGTGTGTCACTTTCTTGTTCAAGTAACTTTCAAAAATACTTACTAGCCAGCATTTAAGACTCTTGACAGTCTATGTTCAACCTATCTTTCTAAAATGTTCCCCACCACCATCCAGATTCAGGCATAAGCATAGGGAGACCAGTCTGCCTCATCATATTTGCTTTCACCAAGTCCTCCATTGACAGTTTCTTTTCTTCCTTTATAATTTCCTCAAATCTCTCTAACTCCCATTGCTTCAAATATCCCTAAGTCTCATTGCTTTTTCTTTTCGATAACTTTTGCTAGTGTACTCATTTATATTGCTACACTGCCTGTGTTATCACTTGTAATATATTGTCATTTTTAATTTTGCTTAAATAGAGCATGTTAATATATCTTCTTCTCTCCTACTATAAAATAAGCTCTTGACATTAGGGATTGTTGCATTACTTCTTTTGTCCCCAAAATAGTTAAGAAAATATAGTTCTGTCAGGAGAGTCAGAGAGAGAAAGAGCTATACATATAAGATGTCTGGATACATGATATTATATATAATACACATATATTTAATGAGTAATATATTAGGTCATCAGGAAAGTCATGACATATTTTTCTATGTGAAAATTTCATGACTTTCCCAATGACCCAATATTATACACACACATACACACACACACACACACACACACACACATACATATACGCACATATGTATACATTTGTCCATGCATAAAATCTATGATGAATGATTGAATGAATGAATAATCTCTACTACATTCTTTCAGATTTTCCTTGACTTCTTAGCATGTGTCTTTAATTTTTCTGGTAAATATTCAGGATATAATAGAGGAAAATCATATCATGCCAGAAACCACTTAACAATGTGGGTTCAAAACCACCATGCAAAGGAAATTACTTCCTTCAAAATGTTATCTTATTTGGTCTCTTCCTTTTCCTTACTGGTTTTTCACAGAAGAAAGTTCTGTGGTCTGAAACCTATTTTGTAAAAAATATATTTCTTCAGGCAATGAAAGATTGTGACATAGTGCAAAAAAAGAATGAAAGGCTATATCAGTATTCATATTTGGTACCCCAAAGAAAGAAAATTTAAAAATAAGCCCTATGTTCACTTGATTTAAGCAGAAGCTTTTAGCTTAACACATTAAATGGTCTACATATAGAGATGACATCAAAATATAGGAGGTCATGGCATGCTGGTTAAGGGTGCTGGACTCCCACATGGCCAACCACAGTTCAAGTCCCAGACCTGGCGGCTTGCTTTCTTATTTTCTCTCTCTCTCTTTGTCTTTCTCTGGTCAAATTAAAAAATAATAATAATAAATAAATTTAAAGAAATAATTCTTCAAGAAAAAAATAAATATATAGGAGGTCATATTGGGGGCTACTCATGGGCTTCAATTATTCCTTTTCTCATTGTTCGTACACTTCTTTTTTTATTTTTTTTTTTTTTGAGTGAGGGGAGAGGTTTTTGCTATAGGGCATGTGCACTTGCCCAGAAAGACAGAGACAAAGAGACAGAAAGTGAGAAATCACCCCCAAAGGGAATGGCCACACCACAATCCCTTCTCCTCCATTCTCTTCTCAGGACCTTGGACATGCATGCACAAGAGCCCAGTGTGAGTTTAAGCCACTGGGTCCAGGACTCAAACCATAGTCGACTACATGGGAGTCCAGTGACATAGCCATTATGCCATCTGCTGGTCCCCACTTCTTCTAAATTTTCTGTTCTTAAGTTCTTTGGAGAAAAGCACTTCAGTTAAATATCAAGTATTCATACTGAAGAAAAAAATACAGATAATTCCAAGTAATAAATATTATACAGTTATTTGAATTTTATATTAAAATATGGTATGACATTTTCATACATGTGTGCCAAAATTTCCTGGAATTGTATGTTATAATCACATTGTGAATACCTCAGTGAGTTAAAAGTTTTCAAAATTTTTCACATTTACCTCTTCCCATTTTTCTCCCCCACTCTGAGTAGGAAGAAGCTGATGAAAGATCAGTCTTTAAATTTTTAAAGGATTTTTCTAAATGTAAAGTGAGTAGATATTTGGGATGTCATCAATATTAGAGTTGAGCATATTATGCATAATCACCTGAGTAGCTCTCTCTGCAATCCTCCTTTCTTTCTTCCTTGTCAGTTTATCTAGAATTTTAGTTCTACCAAAAAAAAGGCCACAACTAAAACAACTAGTAACTATTTTTCTAGCATCTAACAATATTCACCAACACAATTTATGAATATCCTTATTAAATGGGTTTTTTTTTAAAAAAAAAAAAGCTTCTTCTAAAATAGTTTTTTCATTGAAGAATTGTAAGTGGTACACTCAGCTTTTGCACATCTGAAAATATACTAATTTGACTTACCCTTTCAAATGATAGTTTAGCTTGGTATAAAATTCTTATGTAGTAACTATAATGAAAGAATGTAATGGGTAAACTTCCTTGGTTTCTTACACATCTGAAAATGAACTCATACTTTATATTCATTTTTTATGACAGTTTAGCTTGATAAAGAAACCTAGCTTTGTATTTTAGCAATACTTCTTTTTTTTTTTTTTTTACTTTTTTTTTTCTTTTGAGAAGTTTTCGCTATAGGGCGCGTGTGATCGCCAGACAGACAGAGAGAGACATAGAGACAGAAAGCGAGAAATTACCCCCCAGGGGGAATGGTCACGCCGCAATCCCTTCCCCTCCATTCTCCTCTTGGGATCTTGGGCACGCATGCACACGTGCCCGGCGTGAGTTTTAAGCCACCGGGTCCAGGACGCAAACCACGGTCGACTACGTGGGAGTCCAGTGACATAGCTATTACGCTAACTGCTGGTTCCCTTTTAGCAATACTTCTTAAATGATTTTAAGAATATATTTTTGAAGCAGATATGTCGGCCATCAGCCTAATCATCATTCCCTTACAAGTAATCACTCTTTTTTTTCATTCTGGTAACTAAAATGTTTTAAATTTGTCTTTGATGAAAGATAAATTTGTCTTTTCTTCAAGTTGAATTGATCTTTCTAAGTTTATGTAATTTAATCTGTTCAGTACTTAGAGTGCACTTTCAGTCTGAAGAATCATGTCTTTCTAGCATTATTAAAAGCATCAGTGGGACCAGCAGTTAGCATAATGGCTATGTCACTGGACTCCCATGTAGTCGACCACGGTTTGAGTCCCAGACCCAGTGGCTTAAACTCATGCCAGGCATGTGTGCATGTGTGTCCAAGATCCCGAGAGGAGAATGGAAGAGAAGGGATTGCGGCGTGGCCATCCCCCCCGGGGGGGGGGGGGTGGTTTATCACTTTCTGTCTTTCTGTCTCTCTGTATCTCTCTGCCTTTCTGGCAAGTGTACATGCCCTATAGCCAAAAAAAAAAAAAAAAAAAAAAAAAAAAACCTCTCCCAAAAAAGAAAAATTTAAAAAGGCATCAGTGATAATCTAATTTAATATTTCCTCTCAACTTCTTTTCTTCCCTTATAAAAGTTATATATAGGAGCCAGAAGGTGACATGGTGGTTAAGATGCTGGACACTCCCACTTGTCCAACCATGGTTCAAGTCCCAGACCTGGTGGCTTGCTTTCTCATTTTTCCATTTTCTCTCAGTGTCTCTCTCTGGCCAAATTTTAAAAAAGAAAAAGAAGGACAAAAAAGAAATTAATTAATTAATTAATTCTTAAAAAATTGTTTTATATATAAATCTTGGAACCTGTGTTCCATTATCTTAATGTTTCTTTGCTCTCTTTATCAGTCTGTGTGATATTATGAGTGAATTCATCAATTCAAAAACTCTATTTTTACTGTGAACAGTGAGAATATTTTAAAATTTCAATATTCAGAATTTCTAACAGATTGTTCTCCATATCCATCTGCCTTAATACTGACTGTCTTTGTTTTATAACTTTGGTTACCTTCCATAAACTTATTTATTATAAAGTCACTTTGCATTTTATCAGGAGTTGATGTGTTTTCTGATTGTTGGCTGTCTTTCTTGGTACTGAATAGTCTTATATGTTTTTGCATTTTAATTTTCAGGTATGTTTTAAGGGCTGGGGGTGTTTAGGGTTACAAATTATCCTAACCTTCTCAGAACTGATGTTGTTTCTGGAGCTTTCAAGTAATTTTCAGTGCTAAAATTGAAAAAAAAAAAAAAATCCCAGGCAAATCAAGAGGAGTTGGTGTTCTTAGGGAGGGTCTGTTTCCTTCTATCTAGCTAATGGTTGTGACATTGCTTTCCTCCAATACTGCAGGGAGGGGACATCCATAATTAAGTCACTTATTGGCATCCAAGAGCTCTTACCTTACAAAACAATATATTTTCTGGACAGCAAAGGCTCAGCCCAGCAAAAAAGAGCTATTTGCAAAGCTCTCTCTCTCTCTCCATAACTTTATAGAAAACTAAGTTGTAATCATGGTCTGGGCTCTTTCAAGCCTTTTTCATGAAGGACGAATGCCAACATCACTTCCAATGGTCATTTGAGGAAATTAACTCAGTACCCAAACATAAGCAGGAGCTACGAATATTCCCCCATTAGGAGTCAAACGTCTGACCTCTGCCTATCTCCAGACCATGAGCACAGTGAGCTTTAGTCTCCTTTTGCCACTGTTTCCCTACTCTCTGTGTCTTTTCTTTTTTTTTTTAGAGAGTTTTGCCTTAAGATGCATGTACTCACCAGAGAGAGACAGTGAGAGGGAAAGTGAGAAATCACCTTCTTAGAAGGGATGGCCACACTGAAATCCCTTCTCCATTCTTTCCTGGGATCTTGGACATGCACATACATGTTCCCAGCATGATTTTCAAGTCACCAGATTTGGTACTTGAATTGCGGTTGGCCATGAGGGAGTCCAGTGACATAACAGCTACAACCCCTGTTGGTCCCATCTGTATCTTTTTGATACTTAGGTAATATGATCTATTATATCTTTGTCTGAAAATGAAAGTAGAGCTTAAAGTTCAATTTTACAAAATCATTTTGTGAAAAAAAATCTCTTTTTAAAGTGAGATATTTTAATATCATACGGATAGAAAGCCTTACAAGTCTTTCATACCACCGTGTGACCACCAACTCTGCTCTCAATTCTTATTATGCAACAACCATTACTATGAAAAGGAAATGTATCAACTCCCAGAAGTTTACACCTTCATCAATCCCAAGTACTGAAAATGCAGCTGAGCATCAAGAATTGAGAAAGAATACTCAGCAAATAATAAAAACAAGTGTCTCAAAGTTCACAGAAAAAAATTACAGGCCTACTATCTATAGAAGGGTTTATAATTCATTAGCATATGGGGTCCTTGGAGAGTGAGGTTTTATTCATCTTCATATTCTGAGCACTTAGCAAAGTACCTACCACACATTAGTTACCCAACACTTTATGAGTGAAATTATTTGAACCATAAGGAGAGCTCCTTGAGCTTTTACTTGGAACCTAATTACTTTTACTTTATAAATATGTGTAACATGTTTGACAGCACATCAGAAGACAAATAAAAGCAAGAGAGAAAACAGAATAAAACTTTAAAGTCAGACACAGAATTTAAATGGGCTAGTGCAAACAGACATTTATATATTAATAGATCCCAAGAGCATCAATATATTATGATATGATATAAAAACTAAAATGTATAATGAGTCTCTTGATTCAGGAAGAAAAGATTAAATTACATCAGTATGTTTTGCTTAAAAAGACATGGTAACAAAATATATATTTGAGAATGATTCCCATATATAATGGATAATTTTTTTAAAGAGGTGTTTATGCTTGGAGGCATTAAATCCTAAACTATTTGGGACACTCAACTGCTATGAACAATGCCCCCTTTCAAAAGTTAAACAGTCAAAATCTTTCTGCAAAATAAAATCTCAGTTACTCACCATTATTATGGAATGACCAGTTGCAGAAAAGCATTTTCTTCTCATTAAGAAGAGTTTAACTCTTTCAAGTAAACCACAGTACTAGCCTTGGTGGTATGAGAGCTGTGAGAAATGTTTTGGTCCCCTGCACCTTCCTCAGAAGCCCAACTATGCCTTAATGACTGCAAAGTAGAGAGGGCTTTCACTTCCGTAAAAGTGTTTGGTCTTCCTTTCCATCTTTGGATTTTCCCTGGGTTTCTTGCCCATATCAGTCTAAATTCCAAGTCTCTCACCAGCTTCTTGCTGCCATGGCTTCCTCCCCATAAATTCTATTCACTCTTCCTAGTTTCTTATTGATTATTCTAGGGGTACTGATTAAATGAGACATCCTATGTGACATAGCTCATCTGGTGCCTGTCTCATGACAGATTATGATAATTCTTTATCATCGTTGAGTGGACAAAGAAACAGAACCTGTGGTGGGCTACAGGGAGTTATCCAGAACAAGCTCATCTAGACAAGGAGTAACAGAGAGAATTTATTTCAAGGTGGAATGATCCTGAGACCCAAGAACATGAAGAGCTTGCCTCAACTTAAGGTTATTTCCACTCATCGCCCCACTTCAACTCCCTGAAAGTCACCAGGAAAGTGTTCCTTGTGGGCTACTGAGATGAACAGCAAATGTGAACAAAATGGGAGAAGAATAGGTAGATACAACCACAGATACAGGAGCTTGGATTGTCAAGATGTAGAACATCTAAAAAGGGCTTTATTCATAAATGTCCATCCCTTTGTAAACTGTCTAATAAATAAGATGATTTCATTTTTCATGTAAGAATTCTACACCACCTTCAACTCTGCTCTAGAAATTAGATTTTTTAGTCTGTAACCCACAGAGGACCTGACGCTGAAGGAAAAAAAAGAAAAAGATTCTATTAATGGGAATTTTCTCAATGTGTGAAAAATAAGCACCTAGAGAGGTAAAGTGATGATGTCAGTTGGCCTTTTGCAATCTTCTATAGGCCTGTTTCCAGTACTATAATGCTGGGTGTGCATTCTTTAAAAAGTTACTTTTCACAGTTTGTATTTCATTCCCATAAAGTATGACCCTCAAGTCATTTCAGAATTGTAAGTTTTTGATAAAATTTTCATCATGTTCATAAATTGCCACTAAATATAAAGTTCTCATAGGTAAGTGTATATAATATTTTTAAGTACTCATTATTCATAAAATTACAGTAGATTGATCCAAAGACTTCTTTAAGTCAACAGGGGAAAGAAACAGCTAAGAACGAAGGATTTGATGGCAGTACAAGGAAGAAAAATCCAAAGAACCAATGTAAATATGAAGATTTTCCACCTCACCAAAAAATCAGTGAAATACAAATTAAAACAAAGATGAGCTAACACTCATCAAATTAACCAACTTCAAAGGTACCAATGGTTGATTAAAATAAGGTAAAATGAAACTCTCACACTGCTGACAGGAGTACAAATTAGATCAATACTTGAGAGAGTAACTAGGCAGAACTTAGCACATTTGAAGATGTCCCTACCATACAGTCTATCAATTTAGGTATCTACCTTTAAAAAGTCCTCAACTGTTAGGCATCTTGATTGTGCTGAAGACTGAAACACATCTCTAGATGTGTTAATAGAAATAAACTCCAAAAGCGGTCAGTTTTATTAGTTGATTATTTGAAAATAAAACAGAAAACAACAAAAAAGGAATGGCATAAAAAAAAAAAAAACTCAACATATTCACAAAAGTATGTAAAGAATGCCTATGATGACATTGTCATAATAATAAAAACTGTGGAAACAACTAACTTACATCACAAGCAAATGGGTATGTAACTACGGGTTATTCAAAGTGAAATTCTTATATCAGTTAAAATTGAACTAAATGCATATATACCATTGCTTAAGCAATATATGCATAGTATATATGCTGCACAATTAAAGTGATACTATATGAAAAAGACACCAAACTACTAAACAAAGTGGTATCAGTAAAATGAAACAATTGGCAAACTTTTCTCCTCATTTCCCTCTTCTCCAAATTTTGTTTGCTATGTATACATCACTGTCAAGTTTTTAAAATGCATTGATTTGATTATAACACTTAATTAGCAGATTTTCTTATCTTTTAATAGGAGAAATTCTGTCTTTTTTAAGAGATAAATTAAATGACTCACTTCTTTTGAGGCTACACATTAGTAATGAAAGCCTTTAAATTTAGCACTGTAAATATTGAATCCAGCAGTTACAATAACTTAAATGAGTCAGTGTTTATTTACACAGGCAAGCCAATGCTTCTAAAATAGTTTTAGCTGTCGTTTGAAAAAGAAATGCTACTACAAGTGTTGGTCATCGCAAATTCTCCCCAGCTTGTCAGTTTGTAATGCTCAACTGAGATCTGTATCAGACTGGAATACTCTTCATAATAGTAAGTGAACAGCTAAACAAATGTGCAATTACAAATAAAGTCATATTAAATGGCTTTTTTTTTTTTTTTTTTTTTTTTTGGCTACAGGGAATGTGCACTTGCCAGGGAGACAGACAGAAAGTGAGAAATCATCCCCCAGGGGAGATGGCCACACCACAGTCCCTTCTCCTCCATTCTCTCAGATCAGGGGCACGCACGCATATGCACCTAGCATGAGTTTTTTTATTTATTTTTTCTTTTTTTGGAGAGGTTTTTGCAATAGGGCAAATGTGCTCACCAGAAAGACAGAGAGAGAGAGAGAGAGAGAGAGAGAGAGAGAGAGAGAGAGAAAGCAACAAATCACCCCCCAGGGGGGATGACCACACCGCAATCCGTTCTCCTCCATTCTCCTCTCGGGATCTTGGGCATGCATGCACATGCACCCGGCGTGAGTTTAAGCTGCCGGGTCCAGGACTTGAAATGCGATCGACTACATGGAAGTCTAGCGACATATTCATTACTCTAACTGCTGGTCCCCACCTAGCAAGAGCTTTAAGCTGCCAGGTCCAGGACTCAAACCATGATCAACTACATGGAAGTCCAGTGACATAATCATTATGCCCTCTGCTGGCCCCAGCTCTGCTTTTTTATCTTCTGTTTTCCTGTTCATCTCTGGTTTGTTTGTTTGTTTGTTTTTCTTATTTTCTATCCAGCTCTGCTTTTTAAAGAGCCAAATTCCTTGCTATACATTAACAGTGTCAGAACTAGAAGGAATCATTAGAATTAGCTCATTTAATCCCATCATTTTACAAAGGTAGAATTGACTTGCAAGGATATTTAAGTGTTTAATGCCACAGTCTACGTGGGGCAGAGCCACCACATCCCAGATGTTTCACCTTCACGTGAGGCACTCTGTCCAAACCACCAAGCTGCTGGGAATTACTTCTAACATCCACTCAGAGTTCAAGTTATTATGCTCCTTAAAAACAGCACTCAGTCATATCATGTGTGAAAGCTGAGAGCAAATAGAATAGAGAACCTAAAGAAAAAAAGTTAAGAAATTTTTAAACTGGGATTCAGTTCTACAAAATCTCAGTTGATTAAATTAGTGTTTCACATTATTGTTGTAGAGCAGAATACCTTCCCCCATCCTAAAAGAAACAGTCCCAGTAGTCATCATCCTTCCACATTCTCAGCTCTGTCTTCACCCACTTGTGAGTTTCCTCCTTCCTTTTCCTTTCCTCTCTCCTTTCCTTCCTTCTTTTCTGCATACAGATAATTCTTGGTCGCCTACTATTGTTTAGGCACACAGTGATGGCTTGTGTGGGCCCTACCCTCACAAAACTTAATAATCAAGAACTCTGGGATTCAATATGGTAACAACCACAGGTGGGTATTTAAGATAATAAAAATGAAATACAATCTAAACTTCAGTTATTCATTGCGCTAGGTGCATCTCAGGTGCTCACTAGCCTCAGTGCAGACGTAAAAATTTTCAGTCATCACAGAGGGTCCTACTGGTAGTGCTGGCCTAGAAGGGGAAGATGGGAACTGAAGCAATTACAATGCAAGTTGCTATACTGTGACAGAAAGCTGGTTTCTCATGAAGCATTGGAGCACTGAAAAAGAGCTCCTTAAGATGGTGAGGGTAAAGCATCAAAGAATAAACACAAACGTTTATTCCACTGATTCCATCTGTATTAGAATTTCTGGCTGTCTCTCTGACCTTCTCTTTTCACCCTCCCTCTTTGCATCCTTTCCCTTTCTTATTATCCTGGCTGGTGGGAGCAAGAGGCCTCACATCCCAACAGACAATTAAAATAAAGCACCACCTCCTCAATCCTGCCCAGTCTATTCCTCAAGTCTTCTCTCAATGACTAAATCCACCAGCTTAATACTTGCCCATTGAAAACAAAATACTTTGAACAAAGGTTGTAGAGGAAGCTTTTTGTCCTGGGCATGACCTCGTGGTCTCTGGTGCTGAATGACCAGGTCAGGCCTGAAAAGGTGGAAGTTTATTAGGTTCTCAAAAGAGTGCTTGCTTTGAGCTCCTGTAACAATACGACAATCTCTTCGGTCTGGGTACACAGGCAATCAACTAATTATGAGATCTGTTTACTCACTGCTTTTTAAATATTCTAATCATCCCCCAAATGTCCTTAGAGCCAAGAGTTAACTCAAACACAGGTGCAGAAGAGCTAACACAAAGGGAAAGAAATAATATACAAGATCAAGTGAGAAATCAAACCCTCTATGGTCTGCTTATGTAATGGCTGTTGTCATGTTCATAATGGACACACCAGGGGCAAACACGAGACTACCGAAAATCCCTGCACGGTCATATTGGGTCTGGGAAAGCCAAATGAATGGTAAAAGGTGCATTCAAAGAATATTTTTTAAAGCAAGAGTTCTATTACGTGTATTTCTGGGCAGGCGAATAAAGATTGACAGGTCTCTAGGGACATATTTGCTTTTAAAAATGGATCGTGGTTACTTAAACTATGGAAGCAATTTTTTGCAGGTAAAAGCCTTCAAAGCACTTTACATCCTTATATTTTTGGAAGGTTCAATAACACCATTCCCACCCTAAAGTGATTTTATTAATGCCATTCAATTATATAGCAAATTTTTCTCTTTTTTAACAGAATAAAGTTTACCTTAGTTCTCAGTTCTTTCTGAAGGACCAGAAATTCAAAATTATTTGATTGTTGGAGAAATTGTTGTTAATATAAAATTAGTATTGCTCAGGGTAACTATGACCTGAACATTCTCCCTTTGTTCCTCCAGATCCACCTCTCACTCTTCTCCACTTTGCCTTGCACCCTAGAGACAGATCTCTATGAAGGGGCATGGTGAGCTCTCAGGGTGTGGCCAGTAGGAGGCACTAGCAAACATATGCATGAAGTGAGGGAGGGTTGGGACAGAGTAGAATCAGAATATGCTCCCCCATCTCCCACTCTTCAGGCTTTGGTTGGCAATGGCTGCATTTCTCTATCAAAATCCACATCTTCTCTACCAAAGGTCACACCATCTTCTATGAATCCCACCACAATACAGTTACAGCCCCTCTGTTTCAGTAATTTCTCTTTCTCCTACCCCCATTAGGCCTAGAAGTGGTAAAAACTCCCCATGTTAATAGCTCTAGATACTTTACCATCCGGTTTGTTTTCTTTAACCTGTTATAACTTTGTAAATATTCCTAGCATCAAACTCTCCCCAGATCCCATTTAGGAGTGCCTTCTCTCCCCAGATCCCATTTAGGAGTGCCTTTTATTCCCTGCTGAGATGTTGATGGAAACAAGTCTTACCCCTGACTTTTTCTCAAAGATCCAGCTCCCTCAGGGGAATCCAACTAAAGCAAGCATACTGTCCTGAATGAGAAGAGAACCAACCTCAGATGTCATCTAGATCCCTTGAAGCCCAACAAGCTCAACAGAAATGTAGTTACTACACTGAGGGCTGAACAAAGACTTCCAGGAATGCAAAGATACTCAGGGTCTTAGCCTAAGAAGGTCAAATAGAAACTGAGAAACAGTACACCAGTGATTTTACTTTTCTGCCACCCTCCACTGATCTCTAGAGATGTTTTTCTTCTCAGGAATCATTTTGGAGGCTTTGAGCACAGGAGTGATGGCTCCCTACAACCTTTCCAATGTATTCTCCTTCTGCATGCCAAAGCTCAGAAAGCCACAGACCTCTAGCTTTCCCATGAACCCTTCAAACACATTCCTACCTCAAGCATTTTGTGCTTTCCTCAGAATGATCAAGGTCTCATCTATTTTACATTTACTACTTTATCTCCAAAAACTAGCACAAAGGAGACACTCGATTAACTCATTAATTAATAAATTAATTGATCAATGAATATATGAGGATTCTGTGCTTCTAGGGTTGATCAAAGACAAATGTTTAATCACAATGAGTAATCTTTTTCAATGATTTTCAACTTCATTTAGGAGGTAAAATGACTACTAAAAATAGTAATCAAAAATTAATCTACTGTTAAAAAATGTTTTACATTTCTTTCTTTCTTTCTTTTAAGAGAGACAGGCAAAGAGTGCACAAAGACAGGCATCCCAAACAACGATTTGATGCCACAATCCACCTCTAGTCTCCACCAGCTCAGATCACAGGTGTGTGCACACATCCAGCATATAGAGGGAGGCCCAGGAGGTGGACCTCGAACCTTTCCATGTGGATCCAATGGCCTTACTACTGTGCCACCATCTGGCCCCATTAGAATATTTTGATGAATCATGTCATTGCTATCCTCCATCAATGCATAATCAATGGCAAATTATTTAATGCCAGAATTCAGAAATACAGAGTTACAGATACATGGTCTTCCTTCCTGTTGTGTGTAGCCAGTCCATGGGTTCTGAAAACACTACCTTCTGCCTTTGTTGATCCAGACCTATGGAACATATATTAAGTACACAATACATACACTATGTAGTGCTGGAGTTCAGAAGTCTGAAATGGGACTCAAGGAACTAAAATCAAGATGGCCACAGGACTGCATTCTTTTCTCAAAGTTCTAGGGAAACATTCACTTTCTTGCCTCTTCCACTTTCTGAAGGCTTTCCTCCATCTTTGGCTCATGGCTCCTTTTTATCTTCAAGGCCAGCAAGTCTTTCTCACATCACATCACTCTGAACCCTGCTCCATTGTCATGTCTCTTTTTCTGACTCTGACACTCCTGTCCCCTCAAGCACCTATAAGGATCCTATGAATACATTGAGTCCACCCAAACAAACCAGGATAATCTTCTTACTGGCTGAAAAGTTCTTCTACCAGTCTCTGTCTTTCCTCTAGCATTTTATTATACGCAGCTAAAAAGGAGCCAGGTAGTACATACAATACTTTTCTTGGAAATCTCCTCAACTAAATATCCAGATTCACTTACAACATTTGTTTTCCATAGAACTTCAGGACACAACTCACAGGAGTTTTATGTCACTGTATAACACAGATCTTCCCTCCAGTTTCTTTTCCTTCTTTTTGGAGAGGATTTTGCTATAGGGCGTGTGGCTCGCCAGAAAGACAGAGACAGAAAGCGAGAAATCACCCCCCAGGGGGGATGGCCATGCCACAATCCCTTCTCCTCCATTCTCCACTTGGGATCTTGGGCATGCACGCACACGCGCCCGGCGTGAGTTTAAGCCACTGGGTCCAGGACTTGAACCACAGTCAACCACATGGGAGTTTGGCGACATAGCCATTACACTAACTGCTGGTCCCTTTTCCTCCAGTTTCTAAAAGCATGTTTCTCATTTCCAATTGAACCCTATATAGCAAAATCTTTAACACTTGTATTTCTTCCAAAAGTATCTTCATGAGAACCAAGGTATTTTCTAAGATGATTTATGCTTTCTTCACCATGCTCCTCAGCTCCTTCAAGTCTTCACTGAGTCACTAATAACCATATTTCTATTATAAATTTGTTCGAGGCATCTAGACCTTTTCTATCACGCTATTCGAAATTATTCCAGCCTCTGCCCACTGCCCAATTTCAAAGTCATTTCTACATATTTGTTACTACAGTACTCCACATCTGGTGCAGAAATATACATTAGTTTCTAATGCTTCTGTAACAGGTCACCAAAAATTTAGTGGCTTAAGTGAATATACAGTATTATATAATTCTGAAGGTCAGAAGTCCAAAATGGGTTAAAATCAAGATGTCAGTAAGGCTGTATGCCCTTCTGGAGGCTCTAAGGAAGAATTTATGTTTTTGTTTTCTCTGCCTTCTTTTTTTAGAGTTTGTTTTGTTTTTGTTTTTGTTTTTTTTTTTTTGCCTTAGGATGTGTGTGCTTGCTGGAAAGAAACAGAGACCATGAGAGGGAAAGTAAGAAATCACCCTTGAGGGGCTTGGCCACAACACAATCCCTTCTCCTCCATTCTCCTCCTGGAATCTTGGGGACACACATACAAGCACCTGGTGTTTTAAGCCACCGGGTCCAGGACTCAAATCGCAGCCTGCCATGTGGGAGTCCAGCGATGTAAACACTACATCGTTGGCTGGTCCCCTTCCTCTACCTTCTAAAGGCATTTCATATTCCTTGGTTTATGGCCTGCTTCTATCTTCTAAGCCAGAGGTAGACACTTGAATCTTTCTCACAATGTGCCACTCTAACATGTAACATCTTCTCTGACTCTCACTCTCCTGCTCCCTCTTATAAAGACCTCTGTGCCTACCTTGGGCCCAGCCAGGTAATCTAAAATAATCTTCCCATGTCAGTGCCCATAACTTGATCACTTCTGCATTCTTTCTTCCATGTCAGGTAGTATCTTCACCTAGTCCAGGGATTAGAACATGGACATTTTTGAGGAACCATTTTTCTACCTACTACAGCTTTATCCTGGAATCAGCCCCTAATCAATAACTAGCAGGAATTGAGGTATAAATATTTGAGTCCTTTGCCCCTCAGATGGGACAGTTTTGAGGCACATGTTTGACTATGATTCTCGTGTTCCCCAGGAAGATTAAACCTCAGTTCAAGGCAGTGATGAATTGTTTGATAAACATTATTCTCTTAATGGTTGCCTCCCTTTCTCTTTTTACTTCCCCAACTAAAGTTTCCTGGACCAATTTCTACATACACTTCTTATACTCAGATACTTGTATCAGCTTACTGAGAAACTCAGTTTAAAACACTGCGATTTGTGGGACCAGCAGATGGTGTAGCGGTTACATTGCTGGACTCCCACATGGCTGTGCACAGTTCGAGTCCTGGACCCAGTGGCTTAAAAATCATGCCAGGCACATGTGTGTGTGTGCCCAAGATCCCAGGAGGAGAATGGAGGAGAAGGGATTGTGGCATGGTCATTTCCCCTCAGGAGTAATTTCTCATTTCCCTCTCACTATGTCTGAATGTCTCTCCAGAGAGCAAGTACATGCCCTAAGGCAAAAATCTTTAAAAAAAAAAAAAAAAACACTGTGATTTGGGTCTCACTCTTCCTCAGTATCTCAGTGTCCTTAAGAAAAGAAGTAAAATAGCAGTTCCTGAATATATACCAAGGAATGTGTATAAATAAGAAAAGAATAAAGGTCATGAAGATATTTTAGGAAAATCTTAAATAAAGGTACGCAATGTATGGCATATTGATTTAAATCTAGTCAACTTTTTTTTTGATTAATATAATGAGTTGGTAAACTTTAGTCAATGTCTCCAAAACAGTGGTTCTCCAGTGGGGACAGTTTTGTTCACTAGGGCTGTCTGGAAATGTCTGGAGACATCCTGGGTCATCATGTTCCTGGGGGGACAGGGATGGTATTACAGGATGACAGGGTGGTGCTACCAGCAACTAATGAATAAAGCCTGAAGATGCTGTACATCTTACAATCCAGAGGATGACCCGCTTAACAAAGAACAACCCCATCTTAACTGTCAATATTGCCACAGAATTATTTTTGTATCTCTTTAAAACGTATGTATTTATTTACTTATTTAGGTTGTTGCCCTAGGGCGTGTGAGTTCGCCAGACAAAGGCAAAGTGAGAAATCACCCCCTAGGGGAGACGGCCATGCTGCAATCCCTTTTCCTCTCAGGTTTTGGGCATGCATGCACAAGCATCCAGCATGATTTTCAAGTTGCCAGGTCCAGGACTTAAACCACCATCGACCATGTGGAAATCCAGCACCTTAAATACCACACCACCTGCTGACCCACTTCCTTCAACCTTTGAAAATTATTTTATTCCAACCATTGACTACAGTAGGCCATTTCGGCAACACTCTAATGTCACCCTTCATAAACAGCTTATTTCTGTTATTGTTACATTTGTGTATATTTCTGTCATAGGACCATGGCAAATCACATTGCAGAAAAATTCCAAATTGTTCAAACTTCATCATAAAAGTCATCTTTGTACTAAACAAGGGTCACTTTGTCATCCAAACCAGGTTCTGTCTTGCCCAATGGCATAACACAGTAAACTGGCTTAAAATATTTCCTTTTGTGTTTTTCCTTCAAATCATTACTTTCTAATATAACAACAACAGAAAAAGAATTAAAACTAAGATGTTGTTACTAGAAAGCCTGAGCATTGCTGCAAGTCTTCCATTGGCTTCAATTATTTCAATATTTCATTTTCATCTTCCTCTTCCCCTCTTTTATTTTCCTGTTTTCATTTTGCTTTCTTCATCTTCCCCATCACCATTTTCAACTTTTTTTTTATCTTTTCACTGTATTCTCCCTCCCTGCATATTTCTTTTTCTTTCCTTCTTGTCTCACCCCTTTTCAACTTTTTTTTCTCCATCCTAACAACTGAAAATCTTCCAGTTAACTGAGTAGTACTTGTGGGGTTTAACTGCCTTTCCTCAGTTCCTCTGTAAACATATAAACTTGAGCCATCTGGCTTTTTAATGTTTCCTGTAAAGCCTGTCACTGCATCGATCCTGTTTTGACTGGCTGCACAAGAAGTCATTGTAAGCTGATTTTTCCCTAGGGTACTTCATTCACTTCATTGTTTTCTTCCTCACTCAGGCTTTTCATTCAATAACAGACTGATTCTTTTTTTTCTTAAACAAAAGCACAACTTCCTCCTATTTACTTGTTTCTTTAATTATATCATGTACTCATAGCTGAGAGTTATAGAAATCTTAACAGAGAAAGGATCATATATTTCAAGTAAATTATTTAAAACTTGGAGGATGAGGGACCAGCAGGTGGCGTCATGGTTACATCACTGGACTCCCACAAGGTTCGAGTCCCAGATCCAGTGGCTTAAAACTCATGCTGGGAGCATGTATGTGTCTGCCCAAGATCCCAAGAAGAGAAGGGATTGTGGTGTGGTCATCCCGCCCAGGGGCTGATTTCTCACTTTCTGTTTCTTTGTCTCTCCAGAGAGCACATGTGCCCTATAGCAAAATCTCTCCAAAATTAAAAAAAATAAAAACTTGGAGGATGAAGCAACTCTCAAAAGATTTTCAAAGATTTTCATAATGTTAAGATTTTCAGAAAATATTTCTTAGGGGCCAGATGGTGGCACAGGAGTAAAGCATGATGCTATGAAAGGCAATCCCACATGGGAAGGACCCCTATTCAAGTCCAGAGACCTTCCTAAGTTTCATGATCCAAAGCTGGCTGGAGCAGGGGGTGGATGACAGCATTCGAACCCTGATGGGAGCTATGTTTGTCTCTCTCTCTCTCCTTCATGGAAGAAATAAATGCATGCACAAAACCAAATAGAAATGTTTTAAAAATAATAATAAGGTAAAGATATAAGAAGACTTTGACTCTGATTTCCTATGGTATTCCTTTTATTCTTATTGATAAGTATCACTTTGTTTTATTTATCTATTTATTAATCTATTTATTTATAATAATATTCACCTGGGTATCATTTTTTCCTTTTGTTTTATTTCTTTTTTTTAAAAACTTTCTTACATTCAATCACTGTGTATCATTACAGCATACCACATTAATTTTCCCATCATGAATACACTGTATATTGGTTCAGTTAAAGAAATTACTGTACACATGATCATCAGATAATTTTCCATTTTTGTGTCCCTTAAATGTTTTGCTTAATCTAGGCAAGACGTGTAAGCAATCAGTTGCATCATCTTTCAGAAAGCTATTGAGATCCACTGCTCTCTAATGAGAAAGCAAAGGCTTGGGCACTCAGATAAATGAAACTTGCCTAGAATCGTGATCATTCTAGGTAGAAGGGCCACTTCCAACTCAAGTCTAATTGCAAAGTCTGTATTTTTTTTTTCTTTTTAATAAGAATGCCTTTAAAGAATCATGACCCTCACTTTATTCTTTGCACTTTTTTCTTCTTCTTTTAATTACTGGAGGACCCATGTGCTCACCAGAGAGAGAGAGAAAAAACATACCACAACTAGGTGTGGTCACACAAAAATCCTTTCTTCCTCTAGTTATCTTTCACATTAGGATTTTCGGAACATACATACATATACCCAAGCATATTTTTCAAGGCATTGGGGCCAGATCAAACTATGGTTGGCCATGTGGAATCCAGTTCCTTATGCATAAGGCTTAACTGCTGGCCTACAGGACCAGCCCTATTCTCTGCACTCTATAAATTCCAGTTAGCTAGTTCAGGCATTCATGTAATATCCTTCTCTCCTATCATATACATATTCATAACACGCCCTCTTTAACTGGTTTGCTTGGAATATTCCCAAGTCTGTTTAGGATGTTTTAATACCACTTAGGCTGAAGCTGCAGTAAGTGAAGAGATTCTCTCCAAGAATAGGAGATGAATCCCTATGTCCTAGAAAAAAACTGAGTCCAAGTTTAATCCTAAAGATATACCTGGTGTCTTTCATTTACAGAAGCCACGAATGAGGTGGTTGGGCTGAGATTCATTCACTATGTTCAGCCAAGAGGATTAATGACTAACAAAAACTTTCTTTAAATTACTTGAAATTTTTCTCCAATATATTATGTATGTATACACACACACAGACACACACATCTTTAATATCTCTAACAGCTTATGGTCATAAAATTATATATATATATTACTCTTTATTGAAAAACTTTCATTATTTTGGGGATAAATTTTATATATTCCTATATGAGTAATTCATATTCTGATGTGAATTTGTGCTCAAAATAAGTGATTTTTTAAGCCCACATGAAAGCTGCTTCTTAAAAACAAAATTTCTTTCACAATGCTTACACAAGCATTGTGCTTTCCAATTTGCCACTATGTAATAACCGTAAATTCTGACAAGCTCAAAAGGAAAATCAGGAAATATTTAAAACACTGACGTGACTCAACATGCCATAAGTGAATGTGGCAAAAGCACCGGATTCACTTTCTTTGAAGCAGGTGATAGCAGTAATTTTAGCTGACAACAAAAGAAAGGAGAAAGAGGAAAGCATAAAAATTTAAAAACGAAAAAAAATAACCTCTTTGAAATAATAATGTACACTGCAGCAAACAAAATAGATCCAAAGAAACTGTGCTAGGAACACAAGGAGTCTCCAAAGTATTTATGAACAATGTTATGAAGAAACTGCATGGATTTCAAACAATTTTTACACCAAAAATGAACTCATATTTTAGTTCCATTCATCAACAAATTTTTTGAAATTTCCTTGTGTAAACATTTGGCAAAGATTTCATTTGTTATTTCCACAAGGGGTTTCCTACTGATACTGAGTTTTGGGTTCCATGTAGTAAAAAGCATTACTAAAGAAGTAATGGTTGAGATCAGCAATTGGTGTAATGACTATGTTGCTGGACTCTCATGTAGTCAACCGCTGTTCAAGTCCTAGACCCAGAGGCTTAAACCCACACCAGGCATCTGTACATGCGTGTGTGCCCAAGATCCCAAGAGGAGAATGGAGGAGAAGGGAATTGCAGCGTAGCCATCCCCCCAGGGGGTGATTTCTCACTTTCTGTCTTTCTGTCTCTCTCTCTCTCTCTCTGTCTTTTTGGCGAGCACACACACCCTATAGCAAAAAAAAAAAAAAAAAAAAACTCTCAGAGAAAAAAAAAGAAAGAAAAGAAAAAATGGTAACCTATGAGGGTACCAATAGAAAGAGTTGACATAGAGGTGGATGTGAGTGTACACTATTGGCTAAAAAAGATTAAATGAAACTTCCTATATCATTTCCCTTTTTTCAATGTTTTCTAGTCACTTTCCTCAACCACACCTAAAAGTCAAGACAAAGAAATAAGAGCTTTTTCATTCCTAAAATTTAATTTTATCTCAGGAATGATGCAACTTTTAAGAAACTATATAAGACAATGAGCATTCAGATAAAGTAATCCTCAATTTGCTATATAGGACTTTCTCAACCATCAAAAAAAGTGCTTTCTTAGATAAGCCAGGCTGATTTTGATTTATTTTCTCTTTCCCTGTTTCTATAGCACCATTTTATTGTTTTTCCTAATAAAAACAGCTTAGAACAAGAAACACTGGTTCATTGAAGCTTGTTTACATAATTAATGACAGGAGTCCAGAATACGAACAAACTAGACAAAGGTTTTCAACAGCTGCATCATTCAGTCAAAGGCTTTGCACTTTCCCTTTCTTATGTGTTCTTGAAGGTAGCCTGCCCAAATTTCCACCCAGGTCTGTTAGGGTTTCATCTGGATCCAAATATACATAAAAATGAAGGATTAATTTCTATAATCACATTGTAATAATAGAGGTTTAATTATTGTTATATACTAAAAGAGGAAAACTTTAGCATCTGAGAACTAAGGTACCATTGCAGGGTCCTACTCTCAATTTGACAGCCCTAGGATGGTTTCAGGTGAGAGCTGGACTCCATATCTTCCTCATTTAGAAAATTAGCTTCTCCCTGTTTTTAAGATATGTGGAGACAATAAGCAAGATTCATTTCCTGTGGAACTGAACAGATACTCATGGGCAAACAAGTTCACCAATTGTTCTCTTATAGATTTGAAGTACTTATTAAGCTCTTATTTATTCTGTTAGGAAGAAATACAGAACACATTTAAACATATTCTTTCTTCTTTTAGGAAGAAATACAAAACACGTTTAAGAAAAATAAAGCACTGTTTTTTCACATGGAAAGTTCAGAAGTCTGTTGCAAAGAAAACCCATAAACAGTGAGACAATTACTGACTTCTTAAGAGATACAATGAAAACCGGAAGACAATGGAACAAATTACCTAATGTATTAAAAGGAAATAAATGCAAGCCTAGATTTGTATACACAGATAAAATATCCTATAAAAATAAAGGCAAAATTGGAAAAAAAAAAAATAAATAAAAAAATAAAGGCAAAATTGGGACCAGTAGATTGCATAATTGTTACGTCACTGAACTCCCATGTAGTTGACTACAGTTCAAGTCCAACACCTGGCAGCTTAAAACTAATGCCGGGTGTGTGTGCATGTGTGCCCAAAATTCTGAGAGGAGAGTGGAGGAGAAGGGATTGTGGTGTGGCCATCCACCCCCTGCGGGGGTGATTTCTAGCTTTCTGTCTCTCTGTCTCTCTCTGTCTCTCTGGTGAGCACACATGTCCTATAGCAAAAGTCTCTCTCAAAAAAAAAAAGTAAAGACAAAATAAATACATTCTCAGACTACCAAACCAGAGAGAACTTGTTATGAGTAGACTTACATTCAAAGAATCAAAGAATTACTATAGAGAGTTGTTCAAGTAAAATAACCCCAGATAGAAAAAAATGGGAAACAATAAAAAGCAATAGAAATTGTAAATGTGTAAGATGAATAAAATAAAAATTAATTGTAAAAAAAATAATATTTTATGGTATAATTTTATTAACATGAATCAAAACAAACTGGTTATAACATTTTACATTCCTACCAATAATGTATGAAAGTTCCAGTTGCTACACATCCTCATAAAAACTTGGTTTTGTCATTTTTATTTTTTAAATTTAGCCATTCAAATAGTGCAGAGTTGTATTTCATGGTTTTAATTTTCACTTTAAAAAAATTTATCAGAAGGTGCATGCACTCACCAGATAGAGACAGAGAGAGAAAATGAGAAAGCATCCATTGAGGGATGGTCATGCCATAATCTCTTCTCTTCTGCTCTCCTCTTGGGATTTTTGGGCATGTACACACATGCACCTAACATGTTTTTCAAACAACCAGATCTAAGACTTAAACCACACAGTCAGCTATGTGGTATCCAGATGCCTCAACACCACACCACTGGCCCTAATTTGCACTTTTCTAATAATGAATAATATTATCTTTTCATGTGCTCATTTTATCTGTATTTTTTGAAGTGCCTGTTCAAATCATTTGCCTATTTTACACTGAGTTGTTTACTTTCTTATTATTGAGTGGTGACAATGTTTTCTCTATTCTGAACACAGTATTTTTATCAAATACATGTTTTGCAAGAGACATAAAAACATATGTCTATACAAAGCCCTCTACAAAATGTTTATATCTAGCAAGTTTACTCATAATCACCAAATCCTTGAACAATGTCCATCAACCAGTGAATGGATAAACAAATTGTAGAGCATATCCACAATGGAATATTATGTGTCATAATAAGGAATGAACTACTGATATGTGTAGCAACATACATGGATCCCAAAAGCATTATGTATGTGAAAGAAACAATACCAAAAATTCAACATTTTCCCCTTTATTCATGGTAGAGCACATGTATGAGCACAAAAAGAGCCTTCTCCACAGGGTCTGGTCACATTGCAATTTCCTTTCTCTAGTCTTGCAGCCCATAGGATCTCAAGCATTTAAACACATACCTGGTATGCTTCAGCCTGACTTAGCCAGGAATTAGAATCATGATCACCATGTGGAATTCTTCCCCTCTCTACCAGCTCATTACTGCTGCACCACTCAACCAGCCCAGGATTAACAATGTTTTCTTTCTTTCCTTCTTTCTTTCCTTCTTTCTTTCCTTCTTTCTTTCTTTCTTTCTTTCTTTCTTTCTTTCTTTCTTTCTTTCTTTCTTTTTCTTTCTTTCTTTTTCTTTCTTTCTTTTTCTTTCTTTCTCTTTCTTCCTTCCTTCCTTCCTTCCTACCTTCCTTCCTTCCTTCCTTCCTTCCCTCCTTCCTTCCTTCCTTCCTTCCTTCCTTCCTTCCTTCCTTTCTTTCTTTCTTTTTCTTTCTTCCTTTCTCTTCCTTTCTTTCATTCTTCTTTCTTTTTTTAAGAGATTTTTGCTACTGGGAACATATACTCACCAGAGAGATAGACAGGGACAGAAAGTGAGATATCACCCACTGAGGGGATGGTAACACCAAAATCCCTTCTTCTCCATTCTCCTCATGAGATTTTAGGCATGCATGCATGCACACTCAGAGTGAGTTTCAAGCCACTGGGTCTGGAACTTGAACTATGGTCAGCCATGTGAGAGTCCAGCACCTTAACCACTACACCACCTGCTGGCCCTGGATTAACAACTTTTAAAGATAGCTTTCTTGGGACCAGCAGATGGTGTAATGGTTACGTTGTTGGACTCCTACATGGCAGACCATTGTTCAAGTTCCAGACCTGGAGGCTTGAAACATATGCTGCATGCGTATGCATGCATGTCCAAAATTCTGAAAGGACAATAGAGGAGGAGGTGCTGGAGCATAGCCATCCCTCCTAGGAGTGATTTCTTGCTTTCTGTTTTTCTGTCTCTCCAGCAAGCGCATGTATCCTATAGCAAAAATCTCTCCAAAAATAGATAGGTTTCTTTTACCAGGAGAATCCTTACCACTAGAATAATGGTTTAATGATAGTTCCTGAAACCTACCCAAAAAAATTTCAAGCGTGTTGCTTTTTCTATATATATTCTTTTTACTCTAATACTCCTTGCCTAGTTTATTATATTACCCACTGTGAGACAGGTTCCCTTTCTAGCATTCAAGATGTTCACAGTTACCCGTCTTCCCTTCTGCTCTCAACCCATTTCTTGGCAGTTATGTGGTTTCAGGGAATTAAAAAAATTGTATTCAGAAATTAAACCACATCCAATTTCCTTTGAGAAGTATCTAGAGCCCCACCACCACATAACACCCTTTAAAAAGGCTAAGAGGTTGTCTTTTTGAGACAGCAGAAGCTTCACCATGTTGGCTGTCTTCCTCTATGTACTAGATTCAGCCATCCTCCAGGCAAATGATTCATTCCAGAATAATTTGAAAAGCAGATAAACCCACCAATTAAAAAGCCTTGTTTAAAATATAATTCATTCCAAATGAGAGTCAAGCTTCGTAAATTCTAAAGTTTATCATTGATCCAACTATATAGAACTTTTATCTCCTTTTTACTTTCATAAAAGAAAAAATACAGGCTTCTGCCTGTTGTACACTTCTCAGAATCATAGAGCATAAACATAAATACGGGCACATGTATGCATCCCCCCACACACACATACACACACATACACAAAACTTGTGGTAGGTAGACTAATACACATAATACAAGATGATGATGATTCCTGCCACTTCTTGAAGGTTTTACTTAGAAAACATAAAGTATGTGGATATTATTAGGCCCACAGTAGAGGAATGAGAAAGCTGAGAAGAAATTTGTTCTGCAAGATCTTAGAATACTTCATGTTAAATGGAATGTTTATTTACCAATTTCCCTGATATGAAGGATTCTTACCTCAACAAATTTTCAACCTGCCATTCATCCTAGGTGGACTAGGAAAGAAATGTCCACTCTAAGAGTTTCTTATAAATAATCCATAAGTAACCAAATCTACTTGAATGGAAAATACAAATATATTTTAGCACCTTACAAAACCTAAGTACACAGTTGCAACAGCAAAAACACAAACGCTGCAGGTTGGTATATCTCTAGGTCTCCGATGGATAGTTTCTGGATTGCCAAGGATCTAACTTCTTCCCAGAGGTTCCATGGCTATGGATGAATCCTGGTGGAAGTCCCATTTTTTCAGTTATTGTGATGCAGCATGTTCCCAGACTTATTTTCTCAGCACCAGCCCTCAGCTTTTCCCTAGTATTCATAAATTACTCTAGTATGCCTAGGTGGCCCCTTTGGAATGAGGATTCTTCAAAACTGCTGAATTTGTTTTCTATTTCATTTCCTCTTAATATAAGACTCCCTCTTTTTAAAATTTATTTATTTTTCCCTGAGAAGAAGACAGAGAAAGAAAAAGACAAAGAAAAAAAAAAAGGTATCTCCAATAGAATCCTCACTGTATGATCTGACCCCTAGCCTCAGCCAGCCAGGATCACAGGCATATATGTGTGCTCTCTATACTGGGAGACCTTGGGACATAAACTAGGGACCTTACCATATGAGTTCAGCATCACAAAGTGTTGTGTTACCATTATGCCACCATGGCTAGCCTAGGACACATTATGGCCAATGCAGGCCTCAGATACATTGCCTCCAAACTACAATTTCTTGAATTTTTTTTTCTTTTTTTGGAGAGGTTTTTGCTATAGTGTGCATGCGCTCGCCAGACAGGCAGAGAGAGACAGAGATAGAAAGCGATAAATCACCCCCCAGGGGGGATGGCCACGCCGCAATCCCTTCTCCTCCATTCTCCTCTCGGGATCTTGGATACACACGCACACACACCCGGCGTGAGTTTTAAGCCACCGGGTCCGGGACACGAACAACGGTCGACTACATGGGAGTCCATCGTCATAGCCATTACGCTAACTGCTGGTCCCTTGAATTGTCTTTATACCAAGTCATCAAACATATACATCAAACCGCCATAGTCCTGTGTACAAACTCTGGAAACAACAGGGTGGAGTACTGGCAAAGGGAAAAAGCAAAAATAGCAACAAATAGCTTAAGAAGCTGAGATATAAGATAACTATTTTTGCTTTTTCATAGATTTCATTTTAATTTGACTAATTAATTTTCATATTTTTTGGACATTCTCTCTGACTTTTTTGATGTTTGGCCATAACTTCAGATTGACTTTGTGGCACCAGCCTGTAATGGAGTGGTATAGAAAGCCAAATCCCCCATAACTGGCCACAATTTGAGTTTTCTCAGCATGAATACACTCTATATTAGTCCAGTTACAGATATTATCATACACATTGTCATCAACAGATAATTTTCCATTTTTGTGTCCCTTAAATGTTTTGCTTCTTTTTCCCCTTGATTTCCTTTAAACCTGGGTGCACAGGTGAATGGAAACATAAAATTCTCAGTAATAGGCATGTCGGTGTTTTCTATTCTGTGCATCCAGGGAGAGAAGAATCCCAAATTTTGAGGCCATCATAAACTCTTCTGAGTCTATATAAACAGATAGTAGGAAGCAATTTTATTTATTTGCTCATATCAAGCCTCCTTCAATTAGACCACCATTAATTTCTTATAACTTTAAGCATAATAGCCTTTCTATTTCTAAAAATCTTGGAGTATACTCATTTCCAGAATTGTAGGAAATGTCTGAAATTGATACTCTTCAATAAAATAACAAGCTTTTAGTTTTCAAAGAAGTGCCTCTTTATGGGGTCCATGAGATGCCCTGTCTGGAGCATTCTTCCCTCCCTCAATTCATACAGAAATCGGTCACATTAGCAAGAACATCCTGCGCATGATATCACACTACCTGAGTCTAAAGTGGAGTGTCTCTCCCTAACTATGTGGCTGGGCGAGCCAGTCAACTTCTTTGAAATCTTGATGTCCTCATGGGTAAATTGGGAATAATAATCAAGCTAGTGGGCAACATTGTTGAAAATGAAAAGTGATAGCCCGTAAAGCAAATCACCCCAGTGTTGAGACGCAGTAAGGCTGGGTCCACATTAGCTAGCATTGTTGCTTTGAACATCTCAGGTTAAAGAGGTTAAAGTAAGGAAACAGGGAAGGCTTGAAATAGAAGGAGAAAGGAAATCAATACCTAAAGGTGAAGACACTGTAAAGCAGTTTCGTTACAGAAACTATGTAAACCCCTCTAGCTCTTGTCCTCTCATTCTAGCTACTTTCAAACAGAATGTATGCTTAGGTTTCTACCAAAAAGTCTTAATTAAATGCACTATTAGAAGGACTTTATTAGAAGCTGCCATGTCTTCCAGCTCCTAAGATAATGATATTCTTGTCTGCCATCAGAGACAATTCCTCCACACCTTAGCCTGTGGATGCAACACACAGCTGAAGGTTGGCTAGTTGTCCAGGCTCCAACATTTGAGAAGAAAGAGACTAAAGCTTGTGACTGAAGGCAAGGAGAGGACACACTTAGAAGCAAAGAGAGTAGCGACTTTCTCTGGAGAGATGTTGCTTTTCTTTTGTGGTCCTTGTTTATGCTTTTAATATCATTTATTTTCATTCAATGGTTATAAGTCTTGCTAATCATACCTTAGACTGATCTTTTAAATCTATAATGGAGGCTGAATAAACACCTATTCTCCTACCATTTTAAAAAGTGAAACAACTACTATAATGTTTCAATGTGCCCTTCCATGCGCTACTCACCTTTCTGCTGCAAGAAGTCTGTGGTGGCTGACTTTAACTGCATGAAGCCAATAGGCTCTCTGGAGACATCTGGAGGCCAACTTCCCCTCTGGTCTTTCAGTGCTCCATGTTATTCCAAGTGGAGAAGCAAACTCTGCAGACTGGGCCACAAAATTCCACTCTAAAAATAAACAGGCATCGTGCTTCCTACCTTGAGGTTGAAGCTCAAATTGCTTCAAACAGCCTGTTTACAGATGTGATTCCTTCCCTGATAAGAATCTCAGCATGTTCTCTGTCCTAGCTGTTTGGGTTCAGGTACAGGGCAAGGCCCAGAAGGGGAAAGCTCACAAGGTCCCAGCAACCACAGTGAAGTTGTTTTTTCCATGAGCTGCCATCTTGCAATTCCTACCCAACACATTCAACACTAGAGAAAAACACACACCCAGAACAATGCGCAGCAAAATAACTGCCACACTCCCAACCCTAGTCGCAACAATGGCTTCCAACCTGCCTTTCACTTCTTGGTTTATAAATATATGTGAAGGTGACTTCAGCTCACCCCTACCAAAAAAAAAAAAAAAAAAGATTAAGATTCTAGTTAAATTTACAGCCAACTGGTGGTATGATTAAGGTGCTGAACTTCCATATGGCTGACCATAGTTCAAGTCCTGGACTTGGTGGTTTGTGGTTTGTGGCTTGATTTCTCGTTTCTCTCTCTCTCTCTCTCTCTCTCTCTCTCTATCTCTCTCTCTCTCTCTCTCTCTCTCTCTCTCTCTCTCTCTCTCTCTCTCTCTTTGGCAACTGCATGTGCCCTATGGCAAAAATCTCTCTTAAAAAAAAAAGGATTTGGAATCACTGAAAAATAAGGTCCTTGCTCAGGACTTCATAAACCTTTTGCCCCAATGGGAGAAGAGAAGAGTATAGAGAAAGATAGCAAAAGAACAAATAGAGAGGCATGACATTAGTAGGACACAGATTTGGTTTATTACCTGTTGATGATGATGTGTATAGTATTCTCAACTGGGTTGGTCTGAGAAGTATTTCATGTTGGGTAAAGTCTTTTTACAAGCAAAATGAGAAATAGTGACTGACTGTTTAAAAAATAATTGGAATAATAATCGAGAAAAAAATGAAAAGCTATTGGATGATGAAATGGGGATTTTAATGTCTCTGTATTGACTGATATGCATGGTATTCCTTCTGGAAAAAGAAACGTAATACATTGTAAAGTTACATGTGACTCAATGTAATATAAACAAGATTATGATGATAATAAATAAATAAATAAAAACCTTTTGCCCCAAAATACACATATTGGTTAATCTTCCATTGAGTCAAGAAGTTGTGAATTCTCCTCAATTGCCAAGGCAGAGAAAACCACTCCTTACCAATCATCATCCCTATCCTAGAAAGAAAACGTAATACAGAAGTAATAGAAAAAGACAGAAGAGGGCAGGAGTCCTGGCAAACACGTCTCTATGTGGAGTGTTGTGATAGCCATTAGAGAAAAACTTAGAAAGTAGAGCAATGTCATGGAAAACTCAACTGTCCTTAAGTCTCCATCTTCATAAATGATAATACAGCCAGTATCCAAGCTCATAACCACAGAAACCATTCATTAGGTGAAAGCACAGGGCTGCCCGCAGAAGTGCTGCCCACTAGAGCTAGTGTGAATGAATTACCTTTACGTGTCAGTAATTAGCAAAGTGCCACCAACAAAGAAAACTCTGGTGGTTCAGAGAGAAGTCTCATGGGAAAGAATTATTCCAAAATTTCCTTCTCTGACTCTTGAGTGCTGAGTCATAGATTCATTACCACTCCTTCCTAAATAGGCAGTTTTTTGTTGGTTTGTTTAGGTTTTCCCCCTAGGGAGTGTGCACTTGCCGGAGAGACACAGGGAGCGGGGAAGTGAGAAATGACCCTCAAGGGGTGATGGTCATGCCGTAATCCCTTCACTTCTAGTATCCTCAGGATTTGGGACATGGGCAAAAATGACTATTTTTAGCACATAAGACAGTACAATTGCCTTCTCAAATTCCCACCAAATAATAGTAAAAAAAAAAAAAAAAAAAAAAAAAAAAAAAAAAAAAAAAAAAAAAAGATTAAATAGATAAACCCAAATAAAAGGTGACAATAGTAAATTAAATATTCCAATAGATTTTTAGAAGAAAGAAGAAGATAAAATATAGTAACTGATTTTACAGAGCTGAAAAAAATCACAAGATGAAATTTGCCCTAGACCTGATCCCCTCCTTCATTCAAGACAGCTCAAAGATAGATCAACCTTCATTCCTACATACCCTAGAGAACAAAGTGTGATGCTTTTATTTAAATGATAAGATCAAAAAATCCTGAGTCAATTCTAATTACTCGTTACTAGAAAATAGATGACTAGATATATCAGCAGAATACATGTTAGACTGTGTACTCCTTAAATTCAAACCAAGATTGACTTTGCACACATGGAAGAAGCAGGAAATTTGAAAAATCTAATAAAAGTTTTTATTTAGAGTAAAAATCATGCAAGCTATTAAAAAAAAAAAAAAGCATTCTAGACTTTGGCAGAGTTTTCCAAGGTGCTCAGCTTTCCATGCTTTCAGATGGGAGGTTTAATCTAATTTTGGATTTTCAGAGTGCCCAGACGTCAGTTTGCTCATAACTCTTCCTTATAAAAGTATAATTAATATCCTTGAAAGAATAGCCCCAGATTAGTCATTGTATAAGTACATAAAAAGGGCAACTAAATTTCTTCATCTTTACAAAGCCAGCCTTTCAAGGACAATAAATTTCCAGTGCCTTTTGAGTATGAACACTTCCAGGTATAGGAAGGCTGACAGGCAGTAGACTATTGAGGAGATGGTCTTCCATCCTCTGGAGAGCCCTTTCCAGAGTGGGACAATCTCTGCCATTCTGCCCAAACTCCCAGGATGCCAGCTCAAGCATTGCTTTTGTGTGACAGTTGACTTATGTTTTCAGAAAAGTCATGAACCAGCTAATTTGGAAAAGGACTATTTCTTCAGTACCTGTTCTCTGCTTTGTCCTGTAAATTGCTACCCACAGAATAAACACATAGCAGCCCAGTACCCGTAATGAGTGGTAGGACAGTTGGTAGGAACTGAAAGCCAAATTGGGCCCCCTTATTTAATTATGATGGACATGAAAAACTTCCCACAAATCTCATCCTTTCAGATCCATTTCCAGGTTCTATGGGGCCCTGGGAAAAGACATCTCTCCTCCTTCCTTGGCAGTTGAAAGTTATGAAAGACATGAAGGAGGACAGTCCCACATATTATGATCCTCTGACCCCTTAAGATGTTTTTTTATTCCCCCAAAGTAGAAGCAAAGACAAGAGAGTGAGCCCTGAGAAATATGACTGTGTTCTGAGTAGTTTGTTTTACTTCTCATCAAATATTCCAGAGGTTCTGGTCCTACTTTAGGACCGAAATATACCTAAAATAGTTCTTATTATATCCAATGTCCAAAAAACAAACCAAAGAAATCGAATATTCTCCAAGATCTTTGAACTATGAAATGACAACTGGTGCGTCTACAAATCATTAACTAGAACTTACATATCAGCCAAGTTCAATCTAAGAAGCCAAACTACCAGGACATAGCTATTAAGGAATTTATTAAAGGAATTAGATTTTACATAATGGTGGACTCCGGTTAAATAGCCTACATGAGAGACTGTACCTTCTGTACTGGTGCAAAAGTTTGAATTTGGCAGGATCAGCAGTCAGAAAGGAAATGTGAATGTGAAGCAGGGAAAGCAAGGAAAACCTGGAACTTGTAAGATGAGCTGGAATCTCTGAAGACAGACCACAGCCCATATTTCTCTCTCATCTCTTTTAAGCCTCACCTTCAACAACAAGCTATCCTGCAGTTGTTCATTCATTATGGAACCAGGCTCTCACTTGGTCCAGAAGGTGAAACACTTGAAGAAGGATCTAACAGGAGCTGCAGGACCAGCTATGAGTATGAGTCTGTGAATAACAAAGGCACACCTCAGTGGCAACACCACCAGGTACTACACATGGACCTACCAAACATAAAAAGAACATGACTGTTGCTTTACTTTTTCCGTTCAAATATTTCACGAAATATCTCTTGTGCCCATTTTAACCCAGAACTAGTTGAGGAAGGATCTTCTAGGAAATGTGGATCCATCCAATCTAAGTTGACACAGTACAGACTCACCCCAGCTTGATGGTTTTTCTAGAACCCATTTTCATGCACTAAGCTGACTTTAATTAATTGTCTTCTCTGCCTTATGGAGGTAGGAGAAGAGGGGCAAGATAGAGGAAGGAAAGAGAGTAAGAAGTGAGAAGATGGAGGCTTAATCCACTATCCAGGGTGATAGAAAAAAGTGTCAGAAGTGGAAGAGCCTTTTGGTTTCTTATAGCACAGAGAAATGATGAGATCATCTTAGCTAATTAATTGTCTAGACCTGGAACAAGTGTCAATGCATGGGACATCTTCAATTAAAAGGCTTCTGTGATATCTACCAATCTCCATCCCTACCCCAACCCTATCTACTGTGGCATGCCTATTAAAATAAGGTAAACAGTACAAAATAAAAGGTCTGGAGGTCCTAATTACCTGTTTAAGCATATTTACTGAAATTAAAAATGAATGTCTCCCCAAACCACGTGTCCAGTGAATATAGTATAAACATTTCATCCTAAGTTTGAGGAGGACTTTTTCAAAAGCACTGAAGTGAAAAAGAAAATACATCTCTAACATTTTGAGTATTTGATCTCATGTCCAAATGTAGTCACCAACTGTATCTACTCCTATCCCCCAACTCCACCATTCCCATAATGAATCTCATAGTTTAAAGCTCTCTGGATTCCCTGAGGAATTAAGCCAGCTACCCCCAGGAAGCTTAAAAGTTAAAGAGGAAATGCAAAAAGCATCGATGACTGTATTTAAGCTGTGTATACCAACCACTTGGTACTCATTAGCCTGTATCCAATTACTCTCAGGACATGGGTCACAGCTTATTTTCATATGTTCATGACACTATGACTCATGCTCTTGCTGAACTTTTAGGCAGGAAATCTCTATCAATGGTAAATTACAACCAAGTGTCTTTCACTTTATTACCTCATGACAAAAACAGGCAGAAGAAGAGGATCATTGTTCAGATTTACTGGGTACAAAGTATGGTAGAAACATGGAATCAAAGAAATGTCAGGGAAAATAAACCTGATGTTTTCTCCTCCAAAAGAAATGTGGCTTTCCACAAAAATTAGTAAAATCTAATAGTGTGAGATTTAGCTCTCAGGGCATGAGTGTTTCTGTGGAAGGAATGGCAAAGGAAAACAGATGGTCCATACAGGCATGACAAAAGGGTTTGAGAACACCTGGCCCTTTTTTTAAAAAAAAAAAGAATTTATATTTAGGGGACCAGCAGTTGGCGTAATGGCTATGTCACTGGACTCCCATGTAGTGGACCACGGTTCGAGTCCCAGACTCAGTGGCTTAAACTCATGCCGGGTGCGTGTGCGTGCATGTCCAAGATCTCAAGAGGAGAATAGAGGAGAAGGGATTGCGGAGTGGCCATCCCCCCAGGGGGTGATTTCTTACTTTCTGTCTCTCTCTGTCTTTCTGGCGAGCTCACGTCCCTATAGCAAAAACCTCTCAAAAAGATAATTTATATTTATTTAATTTTATTTGTTATTATTATTTTTTAATTTGGCCAGAGAGAGACAGAAAGAGTGAAAGAGAAAGTGAGAAAGCAAGCTGCCAAGCTTTCCCACTATACAAGATGGCAGGTGAAAAAGCTGTGAAGCTGGGTACTAAAGAGAAGATACCTGAAGCCCAGAAGGCTGATGTCAATGACAAGGTTAAGAAGGGTGACTCCAAGGCCAAAAAGACCAAGAAGGAGAAGCCCCGATCTGCCATGTATTCCAGGAAGGCCACATACAACAGCAAGTACACACTCACTAAATCCAGGATTGGAAAGAACAAGAAGGAGAAAGTTTTTGCCACTGTCACAAACCCAGTTGGTGGGAACAAGAATGGAGGTACCTGGTTGGTTAAACTTTGCAAAATGCTTAGGTATTATCCTACTGAAGATGTGCCTCAAAAACTGTTAAACCACAGCAAAAAAAACCTTCAGTCAGCATGTGAGAAAGCTGCGAGCTAGCATCACTCCCGGGACCATTCTGATCATCCTCACTGGATACCACAGTGGCAGGAGAGTGGTTTTCCTGAAACAGCTGAGCAATGGCTTTCTACTTGTGACTGGACCATTGGTCCTCAATCGAGTTCCACTCTTTAGAACACACCAGAAATGTGTCATCACCACCTCCACAAAAATTGATATTAGCAAAGTAAAAATCCCAAAACACTTTACCAATGCTTACTTCAAGAAAACAACGCTTCCAAAGCCCAGACACCAGGAAGGTGAGATCTTCAACACAGAAGGAGAAATACGAGATTTCAGAGCAGCGCAAGGTTGATCAGAAAGCTGTAGACTCGCAAATTTTACCAAAAATTGAAGCTGTTCCTCAGCTCCAGAGCTACCTGCAATCCATGTTTGCCCTTACAAATGGAGTTTATCCTCACAAACTCGTGTTCTAAATTTCTTACCAAGAACCTAACTAAATAACTGATTATATATATATGTATGTATATATATATATATATATGAAAGAAAGAGAGAAAGAGAAAGAAAGAAAGAAAGAAGAAAGAAAGAAAAAAAGAAAGAAAGAAGAAGAAAAAAAGAAAGAAAGGAAAGAAAGAAAGCTGCCAAGTTCAGGACTTGAACTATAAGGAAAATGGGAGTAATTTCAGAGACATGGGCCTAAGGTAAAATTATAACATAATCTAGAGAAACTAAATTCATCACATGAGAGGACTTCAAAAAGTTAGTGGGAAAACATAGGTAATGTACAAGTTTATTTTGGTACAAAAAATGTTTTGAAATCCATGCATAGTTTCTTCATAATACACATTTTCTGGGCCCTTTTGGAAGACCTCTTGTATTGATTCATATGCATAGATTTGGAAAAAAGCAATGATATGACAAGTTACCAAGTCTTAGATCACATGGAACAAATACTTCAAAATCAATGGAATCTGTTGGAAACATCTAGAGGACAGGGAATGACAGACTTTCTACGCACAAGCACTATGATTTACAAAATGACTGAGAGCTATGGTTCTCAAAGTGTGAACCAGACCAGTTACATCAGCATTATCTGGGAGCTTCTTAGAAATGCTAATTCTCTACACAGACACACACATACACACACACACACACACACACACACACACACACTCACATGACTAACTCTGAGGTGGGGCCCAATCAAGGTGATTCTGATGCAGACTGAGGTTTGAGAACCACCAAATTAGAGTGTGTGAATTTATCTTGGCTCAGAACCATTGCTGGGTCCAAGGGATGCCTGGTATGTTTCCATGGTCTCCAAACACCCAGGAGATCCCTGGTTTCCCAGGTAGTTAGCTGGTTGTCAGGGAGTGAGTGTCCCAGCCAGGCTGACTAAGCCTTTCCAGCCCTCCTGGTGCTACATTTCCCAAGCTAAATTAATAAATTAGCATTCACATTTTTATAGATTAGCCATCTCTAGGGTGTTCGTGGCTTGAACCAGTACTGCCATCTGAAACCTGCTGTTCATGAGCCCCATCGATACCACCACCCACTAATGCTTACACACTATCAAAACAGAAAATGTGAAGCTTTTCTAAAGTAGAGATCCTATCTATCAAGCAACAACAAAAATGTCTGTCTGCTCTAGTAGCAGCAGAAATGAAGAGCAAGGACTCCCTTCCTTGTGCTCTCACTTCATAGCATCTAGAATGCACTCCTCAGAGGCCTCAACCTCCAAGACTATAGTTTGAAAACAAGGTATCCAAGAAAGGAGAATAGCAGGTGGAGACTTAACTTGAACCTGGATGATGTTGACATGTATAGTATTCTCAACTGGATTTGTCTGAGAAGTATTTCATGATGGACAAAGTATTTGTACAAGCAAAATGAGAAATAGCAATTGACTGTTTTAAAAAATAATTAGAATAATAATAATAATGATTGGGGAAAACATAGAAAAGATATTGAATGTTGAAGCAGGGAGATTAATGTCTCTGTATTGACTGACATGCATGGCATTCCCTTTTGAAAAAGCAATGTAATACACTGTAAAGTTATATGTAATTCAATGTAATATAAAGAAGAATATGATGATAATAAAAAATTTAAAAAAAAAAGAAGAAGATCTTGTCAGACAGAGAGGAGCCACCTGATGGAGAGTTTGCAGAAGAAGGTATTGGATCTGCTTGGAATAAAAGGCAGCTACTTGGGAGAGACCAGAAATCAGTAGAAAGAAAAGTGAATTAGTTCATGATTTGAAGGATCTTCAATTTTAGACTGAGAGTTCAGATTTTCTCATCATGACCTCAAGTTAGCACAAACCACAAGAGAGTTGTTTCTTTTTGTTTTGTTTGTTTGTTTGAAGATTTTTGCTATAGGGCATGTGTACTCACTGGAAACACAGAGGAGACAGAGACAGACAAAGCACAAGAAATCACCCCCCATGAGGAATGGCAACCCTGCAATCTCTTCTCCTCCATTCTCCTCTCAGGATTTTGGGCACGCATACACACATGCCCATTATGAGTTTCAAGCCACTGGATCTGGGACTCAAACCTCGGCTGATCATGTGGGAGTCCAGCACCTAAATACTACACTATCCACTGACCCCTGTTTTGTTCGTTTGTCTGATTTTGTTTTGTTTTTTTGTTTTTTTATTTTGTTTTGTTTTGTTTTTCCTGCCATGGGGCACGTACACTTACCAGAGAGAGACAGTGAGAGGGAATATAAGAAAACACCTCCCAGGGGGAGTGGTCACACTGCAATTTCTTCTCCTCCATTCTCTTCTTAGTATTTTGGGCAGGAACATACACATACCCAAAGTGATTTTCAAGCCACCAGGTCCAGGACTTGAACCTTGGTCAGCCATGTGAGAGTCCAGCACCATAACTACTATAGCACTTACTGGCCCTGAGAGTTGATTTTTTTATAACCTAAATAAGACATTTTTTAAATTTTGTAAGAGCTTCACAAAGATCTGGTTTTCAGTCTCTCCCCTCATGGCAGGTTGCTTGACATTGGGCAAGTTCCTGAACTTTTCTTAGTCAGTTTCTTCATCCACAGAATGGAAACAACAGTATCACAACATTGCTTTGAAGGTGAAATAGAAAGCAAACATCTACATATCTAGCACAGAACGTGATACCTAGTAGGGATTCAATAAATGTCATCTGTACCTAAACACGAACATTTTGGAGACAAAATACTACCTAGAATTTTCAAAAAGTCTAAAGAAAAGAGGAAAAGGGGCCAACCTTGCCTACGTGGTGGAAATGACTAGCACTATATCATGCTTCACTATAGATACTGAAAAACATCTGGGACACTGGTCCCAGTTCCAAAATGATTTGATGGGCCTATTTGGCTACCAAGAGAATAGCAAAGTTAAGAGCAGAACAGTGGTGACCTCGCCTACACTGGAGCTGGTTGCATCCACAGTGAACAAACACTGCCCAGTGCCAAGTCAACACAAAGCCCCATCCCACAGGAGCAGGTTTGTTGCCTTCAGGTTCCTGTGGCAATTACCTGTGACTGGCTTTCTCCATGGTTTGCTTTGTACTGCCAGGATGAGCTCATGGAAGAGGCAGGTAATTTGAATGCACCCATCACCCCTAGGGAATTACAATCCCAAGGCAGATGAGAGAGCTCCATTCCACAGATGCTCATAAGCATGCTGTGGCTTTAGCAAGGAGTTCCTAGGTTTGTTTTCTTGTTTTGTTTTGTTTTGTTTTTCTGGAAATATTTGCCAAAATGCCTACAAAACTGAGCAGTCCTCTCTAAGCATCTAAAGCTATAATGATTCCTGTGATGTCCAGGGAAGAAGTAAACATATGACAAAATCTAGTAGAAGCAGAACCAAAGGCAGCCTACCAAGACACATTAAATGAAATGATACAATTAGTGTGCATAAAAATGGGGGCACAGAAGTAACACGATGCTCTGTGAGACTGCCCCACATCAGAAGGTTCTGAGTTTGTGTCTCGAGCCCTCCCTGAACATACCAGGCATGCATAGGTCAACAATCTGGGACAGACTGAGCCTGGGGGTGGATTGTGGCATCAAGATCCTGTTAGGGGTACTGTCTCTCCATCTCCCTGTCTCTTTCTTTGATCTCTCTCTGTGTCTCTCTCAAAAGAAAAAACAGATGCAAACTTTAAAAATTAAAAAAAAGAGGTAAAGTAAGGTCACACAGTTGGTAAATGATGGAGATGGGACTAAAACCTAGGCCTTCTGCCATGCTGCCTCCCCGAGAACATTCAAGTAATGGCATCCTATGCTGTTAGATCATTGGGAAAGTCGTGACATAGTTTTCTCTTTTTTGAGAGGTTTTTGCTATAGGGCATGTGTGCTCACCAGACAGAGAGAGACAGAGACAGCAAGCGAGAAATCACCCCCCAGGGGGGATAGCCACGCCGCAATCCCTTCTCCTCCATTCTCCTCCTGGGATCTTGGGCACGCACGCACACGCGCCCAGCATGAGTTTAAGCCACCGGGTCCGGGACTCGAACCGCGGTCGACTACATGGGAGTCCAGCGACATAGCCATTACGCTAACTGCTGGTCCCTCGGCGTGAGTTTTAAGCTACTGGGTCCGAGACGCAAACCGCGGTCGACTACGTGGGAGTCCAGCACAACACAGCCAATATGCTAACTGCTGGTCCCCATGATATAGTTTTCTATGTTCTTCTGTACAAACGAGAATCATGACTTTCCTGATGACCCAATATATCATGAACATTTCTCTCCTGTGCTGTTGATTGAGCAGATCTGTAATTTTTTTGTTGTTTCATTAAAAGAATTATTTTACTTAACTTTATTTATTTACTTTTAATTTTACCAGAGAGGGACAGAGTGAAAGAGAGAAAGAGAGAGAGAAATGGAAAGTGAGGAAGCAAACTACCAGGTC
This sequence comes from Tupaia tana, assembly GCA_026018925.1. Classification (NCBI taxonomy): domain Eukaryota; kingdom Metazoa; phylum Chordata; class Mammalia; order Scandentia; family Tupaiidae; genus Tupaia; species Tupaia tana. Next base: position 39,109,369 of record JAKSZU010000015.1, on the reverse strand, counting down.
AGCCATATGGGAGTCAAGAGCCCTTAGTCACCACACTACCTGCAGGCCCCATCAGATCTGTTTTTATGAGTTTTATATCACCTTTTCCTAATACCCCAAAATAAGCTGTGAATAAGATACTTCTTTCCCGCTTCTTTCTCAGATGTATCAAGCACCATCCTGAGATGAAACTTTTGCCTAAATTTTGAGGATCCTTGGCTACAAATTCTAAATTATGGTAGGAAAATTTATTTCAGAAAATTCTGCAAAAATATTCTGATGTTGAGTATGTTGAACTTACTTAAACTAAACAAAAACAAAACTGGTCTGTTTATAATCTCGAATGCTTTGCAATCTTTTCCCAGTAAGATTTTTAGATATGTATAAACAGAAAATAGAGAAAAGCGTTTAGTATCAACAGTGCATTACTGAGAAACATATGGAGAATGCATCTAAGTGCAAGTTACATCCGCCCAGAACATACCGCCTTTCTGAATCCCCACCACATCTCCCAAAGTGCATTCCACATTAATTTAATTTTGTATCTTAATTTTCCTATTTCAACTCTCCAGTGATTAGGTGCTCTCCAAAAGAAGCCAGATCCCACATGGTCAACTGCAGTTTGAATTCTGGACCCTGTAGCTAGAAAAACATGCCAGGCACATGTGCATGCATGCTCCAAATCCAGATGGGATAGAGAAAATGGAAGAAAAAGAATGACATGAACATGTCTCATTGGGAGTTCTCTCTCTCTCTCTTTCTCTCTCTCTCTCTCTCTCTCTCTCTCTCTCTCTCTCTCTCTCTCTCTCTCTCTCTCCCCCCCCCTCTGAGTGCAGATGCCCTCTGGCGAAAATACATACATACATATATCCATACATACAACACTGTTCCTCTCTCTGCAAATACTCCTCCTTTACCCTTACTGGAATAGTCCCTTCCCTCTTTCAATGCAGGATCCTTGGTTCATGTTTTCTAAGGAGCTTTCCAAACTCAGTTTTTCCAAAGTACCCCTCTACTGTAACATCTCTGCATCTAATGTTTATAGATTGTCATATATTTAAGTAACATGGATTTTTACTTAGGGGGTGAGGAATTATGTTCTTTAAAACAATTACCTATATTAGTTCATAATAAAGATAGCCTTCCTAGTTAATTTTCCCAAGATGGGCTATTTAGTAACTGGGAACTTCAGGTGACTGACCAGCCTTCTGGGGGAGAAAGACAGTAAGGCCTACATTGTATCTTACAATAATATTCCAAGTGGATCAAGTATACGACGAATGAATGGTAAAGAATAAAAGGACAGTGGATAAGATCTTAAGAAATATGACAGAAGAGCTGGCCCATGGCTGAGTGGTTAGACAGCTAGATCCCTCGTGGTCAGCAATGTGGTTCAAGTATCAGACCCAGTGACTTGAGAAACACGCTGGGCATATATGCCCAATTCCTGAGGGGAGGGAGAAATGAAGAAGCAGGGATTGTGGGGAACCAGCAGTTAGCGTAATGGCTATGTTGCTGGACTCCCACGTAGTCGACTGTGGTTCGCGTCCCGGACCCGGTGGCTTAGAACTCACGCCGGGCGCGTGTGCGTGCGTGCCCAAGATCCCGAGAGGAGAATGGAGGAGAAGGGATTGCGGCATGACCATCTCCCCTAGGGGGTGATTTCTCGCTTTCTGTCTCTCTGTCTCTCTCTCTCTCTGTCTGGCGAGCGCATGCGCCCTATAGCGGAAACCTCTCAAAAAAAAAAAAAAAAAAAAAAAAAAAAAGAAGCAGGGATTGTGGTGTGATCATTCTTCATAGGGGAGTACTTTCTCACTTCCCCCTTCTCTCTCTCTCGACCTCTATCCAGTGAGCACATGCAACCCTTTGGCAAAATTTAAAATAAATAAATAAATACGACAGAAACTCTGAAATCACCAAAGACTAAGATATTCAATGATCTAAAAACCATGTATTTCTGTATGCCAGAAATAAACTCCATAATCAAAGTCAAAAGCTAAACGACAAATGGGAGAACATCTTTGCTACTTGTGTCACTGACAAAGAGCTAATTTCCTCAGAGAAAAACAGACAAAACGATAAATCTTCTTTAGTCTTTACAGAGAAATAAATACCTTATTTTCTTTGCAGAAAAAATTTCCAACCTCATTCATAAAATGAGATCTATGTCTATAATAAAACACTTTTTCCTTCGGCCAGATTGGCAAAGATCAAAAAGTTTGATATTCTGTGTTGACAGGGGATAGATGGAGATAGGAAATGCTTTCTTTTTTTTTTTTTTCCTTTAAATTGGTGTTATTGTGTAGATTTGAGGTTCACAACATGATGTTATGAGATACATATAGATAGTGACATAGTTACTATAGCAAAGCAAGTTAACATATGTGTCATTTCACATTTACTTTTTTATGTGGCAAGAGCAGCTATGATCTATTTAACAAAAATTTTCTTTTTTTTTTTTTTTTTTTTTGAGAGACTTCTTGATATAGGGAATGTGCACTCGCCAGGAAGACGGGGGAGACAGAGACAAAAAGTGAGAATTACCCTCCAGGGGGGATGGCCACACCCCAATCTGCTCTCCTCCATTCTCTTCTCAGGATTTTGGGCATGCACACACATATGCCCAGCATGAGTTTTAAACCATGTCCAGTACTTGAACTGTGGATCACTATGTGGGAGTCCAGCAATGTAACCATTATGCCATCTGCTGATTCCTATTTAACAAAAATTTCTAATATAATCTAATTTCATGAAGTACAGTCCTAGTGTTGCACATTACATCTCTGGACTAACTGATCCCACATATCTGCTTCTTTGCATTCTTTGACCTACACCTCCCCATTTTTTCCCTTGGTGCCCTCAACCCACCCCTAGTAGCGACTGCCTAATTCTCTGTGTGTATTTGACCTCTTCCTTTTTGTATTTTTTAAGATTCCATAGATAGTTGCGATTACGCAATTTTTTTTCTGTGTCTGGCTTCTTTCACTTAGCATAGTATTCTCCAGGTTCAACCACGTTGTGGCAAATGAACCTCCTTTTTTAAGGCTGAATAACAGTCCATCACGAGTATGTATATGCCACATTGTCCTGATCCATCCTGCCATCCGCAGACACAGGCTGTTTTCACATCCTGGCTATTGTGAATAAGAGCAAATGTTCTCTGGAAGTGACCAGACGGTAAATATTTTTGGCTTCATGAGCCACATATTCTTAGTTATCTCTACTTACCTCTGCTGTTTGAAAGCAGCTACGGACAGTATGTAAACAAATGTGCATGTCAAACAGAGCATGGGCAAGTGGACTCTCGCACTGAAAATGATGTTTCAACACAATTTTATTTAAACAAATAAGAACAGGCAGCCACGGTTTGTCTGTCCCAGTGTAGATAAACAAGCATTCATACATTGTATCAGGGAAACGTATGTCAGTGTCACCTTCACAGAGGGCAGTCTGGCATTACCCAACAGGATTAAAGTGCACATCTATTTTTTTTAATTATATTTTTTTTATTTTTGGAGAGGTTTTTGCTATAGGACACATGTGCTCACCAGAAAGACAAAGAGAGACAAAGAGAGAGAAAGCAAGAAATCAACCCCCAGAGGGGATGGCCACGCCACAATCCCTTCTTCTCCATTCTCCTCTCGGGATCTTGGGCACACACACACACGTGCCTGGCATGAGTTTAAGCCACTGGGTCTGGGACACAAACCACGGTTGACTACATGGGAGTCTAGCAACATAGCCATTATGACATCTGCTGGTCCCAAGTCCACATCTATTTTGACCTAGCAAGTCTAGCCTAGACCTGAAGCTCATTTTTGTCCACTGATACAGGCTTGCTAAGCAAAATTTTTGAAACATTTAAACCGTGGAATAATATCAACTGTGAAAAACAACAAAGAGAACTCAATTACTAATATGGAGTGATCTTCAGGATGTCATGTCAAATGAAAAGACAAATTCCAAGACAGGAACATATAATACTCTATCATTTGGGTGGTAATATAACACACATACACTCACACACATCAATTAATTTATTTTGTAAAGAGATTTTTGCCATAGGATGAGTGCACTTGCCAGAGACACAAAAAAAGACAGAAAATGAGAAATCACACTCCAGCAGGGATGGCCACACTGCAATTCCTTCTCCTCCAATCTCTTCTTGGGCTTTTGGGCTTGCATATACATGCACCCAGCATGAGTTTTAAGCCACCAGGTCCAAAACTTGAACTGTGGTTGAATATGTGGGACTCTAGCGATGTAACCATTATGCCATCTGCTGGCCCCACACAATGACATTTACAAATTCATAAAATTTCTAACCACTGAAAGAATATTCATGAAACTATAAGAAAACCACTAAGAAAATGACTTGAATGACTTGGAGACAAATAAGAGACAGATCAACTTTTAGCAACACGCATACTTTTCTTATTTAATTTGCCAGCCAGTACATGCACTCATTGGAGAGAGAAAAAGGTAGAGAAAGAGAGAAAGTGAGAAAGCTCCCACCCCCATGGGGAATGGTCACACCACAATTCCTTTGTCTCCATTCTCCTCTCAGGATTTGGGCACACATGCACATGTGCCCAAGATGTTTCTCAAGCCACCAAGTCCAGAACTCAAATTATGCAATTGGCCATATGCAATCCACCTTCCATAGCCACCAAGCCATGGGCTCATCATTTTGAACTGTATTCTCATATTACTTTAAAAAAAATTAAATCTAAATGAGTGTTGACTCAACCAAGCCCATTTAATGGTAGGTAGGCAAGTCATGTGATGAAAAGGAAGTTCTGAAAAAAATAATGTGTCTAAGAAACCTATATCCTGCTTTTCTCTTATTCAGACATTTTTCTCATATCTAGCTTTTATCTTCTGCCTTCAGGGCCTCTTGCTGCCATTGTTATAGCCCCAATGTTCTTTTAACCTGTGTACCCAGGACATCTGAGTCACTCAGCCCTGCCTCCTCCGCTCTTTCCCTGCTGAAGGTTCACCTGAGGCGAGGGGTCACCAAGGGCTCCTTTGTCAAGCTGAGTAGGTCTTGCCGGCAAATCCCAATGCCAACAGCATGGGGCAGACAAGGCCACTTCTGGGAGAGCAAACTCTGGCCAGATGAGATCCCTTCACTCACCTGATTGGGAAAGGGTGTCTTTCATAAGTCTTCTCACCCACCTGGCTCTAGTTTGGAAAGTTCAAGATGGAATCAATGAGAAGATGGTTATGGGAATGAGATCAATATGAGCAAGAGACAGGCCTGATTGTTGGCTGATGACACCATAAGGGTGGTTGGTGAAAGAGAGCGTGTGCACATGTGGACTCTCCCACTGCAAAGATTTGGTTTCCACATCTTAGCACCTGGCCTCACTTAACCATGGCCCCACCCTGAACCACTGGCCTCATCCATCCCCCAGTCTCCTTCTTTATTAAGTAGGATGGCCAATTTTTTCCAATGCATTGAGGAAGAAGATCATGATGTATAAGGTCTAAAGTCAAGTACTTATTGAAGGTGAGCTCTGAAGAAGAGAGAAGACAGGTGGGAACAAGGAAGGAGTTGAAGAAGGATATGTTCTCAGTTAACCTCAGCCTGAACCCACAAGGGGCTCTGGAACATAAATGGCATCATAGAGTTGATCCATTCTGACTTTAGACTAAAAGAAGGAGAAAGCCTAGCTTCTCCTGTGCAGGGGAACCTCTTTGGCTGGGAGCAATCCTCCAGAAAAGCAATGTCCATAGCCTCTAGGTCATATGTTTCTCAATATAGTAAACAAAATCTGGGCAGAGTCTAGTAAATATGATCTAGATAGAGAGTTCCCTGTGAAATCCCTTGGGGAAGGATTTTTTCTATTGCATCTGACTTCTGGTAGCCCAGGTATGCACTGGCTCATGGCCGTGTAATTCCAGTCTTCACATGGCGTTCTCCTTGCATGTGTTTCTGTCCCCAAATTCCCCTTTTTTTTTTTTCATAAAGACACCAGCCATATTTGATTAGGGGACCACTCTATTCCAGAATGACCTCATCTTAATTAATTATACCTACAACAACTCTATTTCCAAACAAGGTCACATTCTTACGTACTAAAGTTTAGGACTTCAGAGTAAGAATTCAAGGAGAGGCGGGAACCAGCAGTTAGCGTAATGGCTATGTCGCTGGACTCCCACGTAGTCGACCGCGGTTCGCGTCCCAGACCCAGTGGCTTAAAACTCACGCCGGGCGCATGTGCGTGCGTGCCCAAGATCCCGAGAGGAGAATGGAGGAGAAGGGATTGCGGCGTGACCATCCCCCCTGGGGGGTGATTTCTCACTTTCTGTCTCTCTGTCTGTCTGGCGAGCGCACACACCCTATAGCGAAAAACCTCTCCAAAAAAAAAAGAATTCAAGGAGAGGGGAGGGACACAGTGCCACCCATATGGGTAATTATGCAATCACATCCACGTTCTTACCAAGGCCTTAGCTTCAATCTGGAGCTGTTCCTACTGTCCCATACTTCTATCTCATCTGGCAACAACAACCTTGTGTGACCCACCATTTGATCATAATCCCACGTTTAACCTTAATTATGATTAACATAGCTGTGGCAATTCTAAAAGAGGGCCCAAACCAGTTCTTCTTTTGGGTAACGGCAGGCCTACCCCTGGCATGGACACAATGCAATCATCCCTCTCATTTGGAGCTTCCATCTTGGTTTGGCCATTGCCTGGTAAAAAAACATTTCCACAGGACCAGTAGATGGCATAGTGGTTAAGGTGTGGGTCCTACATGGCTGACCCTATGGTTGGAGTCTCAGACCTAGCAGCTTGAAAAACACTCAGCATACACATTCATATATGCTCAAAATCCCTAGAGGAGAATGGTGAAGAAGGGATTGTGGTGTGGCCATCACCTCCCCTGGGGGGAGGAGGTGATTTCTCACCTTCTTTCACTCTCTGTCACTCTGTGCCTCTTTCTGGTGAGACACATACCCTACAGGAAAAAAATAAAATCCATGATAATAAAGAACATTTCATTTTTGGGAGTGGAAAAGCCAAGAACATAAGTGACATGTAACATTTTATTGTCAAAATGTTTGTCTGAACATTGACTACTAGGTACATAAAATTATTATTAAGAAAAAATCTGAATTTTGAAAGACAACACAGAGGAGTTGGTTCCTGTGCCTGTATGTTGGATGAGAAATGGAGCATAGACACCAATCACAATTGTTCCTATGCACTCAACAAAGGTCACATGAAGTCACGGGAGGCACACCTGTACAGAGGTACCCCATTAAAGCTTCCATTCTGGAGAGACGTGTTTGGGAGGTGCATCAACAAAAGCCTTAGGAGAGTGGGCAGCAGACTTGGTGTGGATCATTTGTGGGCAAATGAAGGAGACATGAGTGCACAGGACTGTCAGTAAAGGAAAACACTAGAGTTATATGTATGAGAGAAAAGTCGAAGTAGCCCCCACTGAGAGGTGATGTCTGTGTCTATTCTCAGCAGTCTTCATATGGTCCCTCCCTCCAGCCAAATGTTTTCCAGACCCCACATTTAAGCTCTAAATATCCCACGCTGCTGTCTGAGCCAGACTTTTGCTTCAGTATCAAGATGATGTCACAGGCTTCTGGCAATCAGGCCACCTATTAACTTCTCCTGCCTGTCTTGAACTTCCTGACCCATCATTTGGCTGCGATCTCTGGAAACAGCACACACCTCGTTCCCACTTGCCTGCCCTACCTACTGCTAACTGAAATGAGACCTTTGCTCTTCAACACTGTATTCCTTCAACCCCACAGGCTGCGAGTCAAATACTTGTGTGGGCCACAAACAGTCTGTTATCAAGTTTTCAAGACCCTTTGAATCAAGCACTTTTCTTTAAACAAGAAGTCTGAACCCTAGCTAGGCTGCATGGGACTGAATAATATTGAGCTATTTCTTATAAATTTTGTTTTGTAAGCTGGATTTATATGAGATTAGATGCATATACAAATACATGTCATATACCACTTCTTTATGAATTCATAGACTGTTTTTGGGAAGTAACCTCTGATGTGTATGTCCATGCCTACAAATAGTATACCAAATAGTGTTTCGCAGGTGGGGTAGATTGGTTGTGTTGATGGTGCTAATTCTTTACTCCGCCCTGTATCCACACCCTTTGTAACCTTGAAATGTCCTCCCACTCTGACTCTGAGCTGGCCAAGTGTCTTGGTGTGGTCAAGGGGATGGTGGCAGACCTGCTGCAGAGGTTTGAAAAAGTGTATGTTTCCATGCTGGTTCTTAGCCCTCAACCATTACTATAAGAGCCATTACTATAAGAACTGTTACTATTACTATTCTTGGGCTCACCTGCTGGAGGTAAAATGTAGCAAGAATCCGAGTCATACTATGCCAATCATCCTTGCTGAGGTTATCCGAGGGTAGACACACCCCACAAACTCCCAGGCATGTGGGAAAGTCTAGCCAAGACCTGAAGAACTACCCAGCTGATCAGCAGACTAAATGTATCTCATTTGGGGACACAAGTTTTAGATAGCTTGTTACTGACACAATAGCTTACAAAGTATCTAAACATAAACAATCCCCTTCCATATTAATCAATCCACTAAAACACAAATTCCATGAGAGTACATTCTTTTCTGTTTTGATCATTGATATTTCCTAAGTACCTAGGACAATGCCTATTACATAATAGGTTCTCAATAAATATTTATTGAATTAAGAAATGAATAAAAATAATAGAATAGCAATAACAATAATAGATACCATTTATATAGACTTTGGTACATCTTAAGCACTCTTCTTTGTGCTTATAAATTGTTTCATTTGATTCTTTTATCAACACTATAAGTAGCTATTACTTATTATTTTATTGATACTCTATTTTTTTTATTTAACTTTATTTATTCATTTTATTTTAATTTGACCAAAGAGGAACAGAGAGAGACAGGGAGAGAGAGAAAGTGAGAAAGCAAGCCATCAGGTCTGGGACTCGAACCATAGTCGGCCATGTAGGATTCCAGTGCTCTTAACCACCACACCTCCTGCCACCATCTATTTTAATAATTTTTACTAATAATCTATTATTATTCTCTTGAGCAATTTACTTACAATCACACACCTTAAAAGTGGCACATTTGTGGTACCAGCAGTTAGCATTTATGGCTATATCGCTGGACTCCCATGTAGTCAGTCGACCGCGGTTCGAGTCCCAGACCCGGTGGCTTAAACTCACGCCAGGCATGTGTGCGTGTGTGCCTAAGATCCCAAGGGGAGAATGGAAGAAAAGGGATTGCAGCGTGGCCATCCCTCCAGGAGGTGATTTCTCGCTTTCTGTCTCTCTGTCTCTTTCTGTCTTTCTGGAGAGCACATGCTCCCTATAGTAAAAACCTCTCAAAAAAAAAAAAAAGCACATGTGGGGCCAACAGGTGCTGTGGTGGTTAAGGAGCTAGAGTCCCACATGGCTAACCACTATTTGAGTCCTAGACTCAGTGGCTTGAAAATCACACCAGGCACATGTGCATGTATGCCCAAAATCCTGAGAAAAGAATGGAGAAGAAAGGATTATGGTATGGCCATAACCCCTCGGGGGCAATTTCACACTTTTTCCCTCTCTATCCAATGAGCAAAACAAAACAAAACAGAAAGTGTCCTATGTAAGCTGACCATGGCAAAGCACACTGGCAGATGCTACTACCCCACAGGCTGAGGACAACTGGAGCTGGATTGGATTCCTGGTCCAACCTAAAAGCAGTAGCTCATGCTTGTGGTCCCAGCTACTTTGGAAGGTAAGCCAAGAGAATCAAGACATAGCCAGTCCCTGCACACACACACACACACACACACACACACACAATAACAAAAAAAATAAAAATGTGTCACATGTAGCACTGAACTTCAGGACTATTTAATTCCAAAAATTCATGTTATTTATTGAAAATTCAGGGTATTAAAATATTAAGACTATCAAATAGGTATAGCTTAGAGAAACTCAGTAACTTGATCGAGTTTTATAACAAATTACCGAGTTGACTCTGGAAACCCCTATGTCAGCTGCTTTCCAACAATCATAAAATCTGGAGCCAAGTAAACACAAATCTGAGGTTTCCCCTACAAGCCTATGGAAGTATTATTGGAGTATTTGACTATAAAAATGAGAATCAAAATTAATTAAATAATAAGTGCATAAAATAGTCTTAATAAAGTTACTATAGAACAAAGAAAGACATCAATATAAAACCCAACTGGTACAGTTAACAAAGGTCATTTTAAAAACATGCCAGATTAGAAATATGGAATGTACTCATCTACATTCTCTCTTACAGTAACTGACAAAAAGAAGATGAAAGAATGTACATCAATAATTGAGATCAGCAGATGGTGTAATGGTTATGTTGCTGGGTTCCCACATGGCCGACTGTGGTTCAAGTCCTAGACTTGGAGGCTTGAAACACACCAGGCATATGTCGGTATGTGCCTAAAATCCCAAGAGAAGAATGGAAGAGAAGGGATTGCGGTGTGACCATCCCCCCTGAGGGATGATTTCTCACTTTCTGTCTCTCTGGCAAGCACACATGCCCTATAGCAAAAATCTATTTTTTAAAAAAAATCTAAATCAATAGTAGCAGAAATTACCAAAAAAAAAAAAAAAAAAAAAAAAAAAAAAAAAAAGATCTAAGAGTATATTAGTCAGGCTTCTTCAGAAAATCAGAACTGGTAGAATGTGCAGAGAGGAAGAGAAAAAAAAAAAAGAGACAGAGACAGAGACATAGAGAGGTGTTTACCATCAGGAATTAAATCCTATGAGTATGGTACTGGTAAGGCCAAAATCTGCAAGACTCAAGCCAGCAGCCACACAGTTCCAATTCAAAGGCAATATGCTGGAGAATGCCCTCTGTTCAGAGAGGTCACTCTCTGCTTTACGCAGGCCTTCAACTGATTGGATGAAGTCCACCACATGATGGAGAGCAATGCGCCTACTCAGAGTTCACCAATTCAAATATTAATCTCATCAAAAAACACCCTCCCAGGAGCCAGCAGATAGCATAATGGCTATGTCACTAGACTCCCACGTAGCCGACCGTGGTTGGAGTCCCGGACCTGGCAGCTTAAACTCACGCCAGGCACGTGAGCATGCATGCCCAAGATCCCGAGAGGAGAATGGAGGAGAAGGGACTGCGTTGTGGCCATCACCCCAGGGGGTGATTTCTCGTTTTCTATCTCTCTGTCTCTCTCTTTCTCTCTGGTGAGCGCACAGACCCTATAGCAAAAATCCTCTCAAAAAAAAAAAAAAAAATCTTCCCAGATAACCCATCAAATTAACTCTTATAAGGAAACAAATAGCAGATCAGAAGTTTTGAAGGATCAATAAAAAAAAGAAAGTATAGATTAAGAAACAAAGAGAGAATGAAAGAAAGAAAGGAAGAGGAAGAAGGAAGGATAAAAGGGAAGAGAGAGAGAAAGAAAAAAGTGAAAGAAAGAAAGAAAGAAAGAAAGAAAAGAAAGAAAGAAAGAAAGAAAGAAAGAAAGAAAGAAGGAAAGAAGGAAGAAAGAAAGAAAAGAAGAGAGAGAGAAAGAGAGAAAGAGAGAGAGAAAGAAAGAAAGAAAGAAAGAAAGAAAGAAAGAAAGAAAGAAAGAAAAGAAAGAAAGAGAGAGAGAGAGAGAGAGAGAGAGAAAGAGAGAGAGAGAGAAAAGAGAGAAAGAGAGAAAGAAAGAAGGAAAGAAGGAAAGAAGAAAAGAAAGAAAAAGAAAGAGAAAGATAAAAGGAAGGAAGGAAGAAAGGAAGGAAGAAAGAAGGAAGGAAGGAAGGAAGGAAGGAAGGAAGGAAGGAAGGAAGGGGAAAAGAAAGCTACAGTCCAAATTATACACAACAAAAATCCTTGAAGAGCCGTTGTAGTGTTTGTGAGGAACATTAGTTTTGTTTTTGTTTTTTTGTTTGTTTGTTTGTTTGTGTTTTTTTTTTTTTTGAGAAGTTTTCGCTATAGGGCGTGTGCACTCGCCAGACAGACAGAGAGAGACAGAGACAGAAAATGAGAAATCACCCCCCAGGGGGGATGGGCACACCGCAATCCCTTCTCCTCCATTCTCCTCTCGGGATCTTGGGCACGCACGCACACGTGCCTGGCGTGAGTTTTAAGCCACCTAGTCCGGGACGCGAACCGCGGTCAACTACGTGGGAGTCCAACTGCTGGTCCCGTAAGGGGCATTAGTTTAAAGTGGCTAATGAAGGGGGACCAGCAGTTAGCGTAATGGCTATGTTGCTGGGCTCCCATGTAGTCGACCGTGGTTCGAGTCCCGGACCCGGTGGCTTAAACTCACCCAGGCGCGTGTGCATGCGTGCCCAAGATCCCTAGAGGAGAATGGAGGAGAAGGGATTGCGGCGTGCCCACCCCCCTGGGGGATGATTTCTCGCTTTCTATCTCTATGTCTCTCTCTGTCTTTCTGGCGAGCGCACGTGCCCTATAGCAAAATCCTCTCAAAAAAAAAAAAAAAAAAAAAAAGTGGCTAATGAAAGAACAGCATCATGGGACCCTTCTCCCTCCTTCCCACAGACACACTAAGTGGGCTGTGACAGTCCCCCTGAGGTCTTGGGGACCACATTCTAAACAAATTGAATTCTGGAGAGAGATCTTAGTATGAACATTGAGTCTGAAGAAAAAATGCTAGGTTACTGCAGACCTACACAGAGCTAAGAGGGGCAACTTGACACATGTGTTTTCCTTTAAGAGAACCTTATGAGTATAACTCTCCGGGTCTCTCCCAGCCTCAGCATGGTTACCTAGATGCTTAGCAATCCTTCCAAAGGACAAGATTCTCCCAAACAAAAAGATAGACCTAGAATATAAGGATTCAGAAAGACTAAGCGTAAAACAATGGAAAAAAACATAGCCAGCAAATACTAACCAAAATCTGTATAGCCACCGTACAGTAATCAGGGAAATAAAAACTAAAAGAAAACTGAAATACTATCTTGGTAACATTTTTATGATTGGAAAACGCCAAGTGTTGATAAGGATCTGGAGGGAAAATAAACACATTCCCTGTTGTAGAGAGTGAAAACTAATAGAGTCTCTTTGAAGAACAATTTGCCACTATGTAGCGAAATTGAACATTTCACTCTCTAAGACCCACTACATTGTTAGGGTGCATTAACTTTACAACAAACATAAATTTCAGAAATGGAATATAAAAATTAAGTTTTTACAACACAGTCGTGTAAACAGAAGGATGGAGGACAGCATAGTAATCCACAGAATCATATGGGAAAAATAGAATAAGCATGTCACGTGGGCATTTTCACAGACCTGCAAGTGGCAAATACCACTGGGTAGACTTCCCACGAAGAACTCAAAGTCCTTATGTAACTGCAAAGGAATTTGAAATAGTATAGCCTATCTTCATAAGAACCAAAGAACATAGACACTGATGAGAACTAGCAAATTTTGCTACTCTCGAGGGGTAGTTCTAACCTAAACTATTTACGATGACAAACTTTGGCACAAATGAAGATATACATGTCTTTGTGTGTGTGTGTGTGTGTGTGTGTGTGTTTACATATATAGAAAATTTATATAATGGCCTGGCCTAGATGGCACAGTTCACAACATACGAGACTGCAGTGCTGGTAGACACATGGTCGACCACAGGTTTATATCCCTGGGTCAGCATGATAATATGCTAGGCATGTGTGCAGTCACTCAAGCTCTTAGGGATACAGAGAGCAAGGAAAAAAGAGATTACAGCATGACAATGACAAGAACCTGTTAGGGTTCTCCTCTCTCTCTCTCTCTCTCTCTCTCTCTCTCTCTCTCTCTCTCTCTCTCTCTCTCTCATACATTTGCATGCATTATCATAAAAAAAAGTGAAAGAAACCTGGAAAACAATCCAAGTGACTGGTAATAGCAGAATGGAAGAAACTCATAATGAAGGAGAAAGCAGGAATAATTCTAGACTCAAGTTGCTTGAGAAGACAAGAGGATCATTGGGCTAAGACAAGCAGCAATATTTTTAGCATCAGAGTCTATGAGTAGAGAAGCAAACTGATCAGCACATTTCACATCTAGAAGATGATGTTCTCATCCAAATGTATGTCATTTCTCTAAATAGGCAAATTCACAAGCTAAGATGCAGTAAGAGAGGATATTTAAAGAAGATATAAAATAGTCATCTCTGAGAATTGTAAACTTAAATTTACTAGGGATGTATGGTAGAATTATCTGGAAGAATTGAGCACACAATTAAGGTATGTGATCATAAGTTGAAGTGAGACCAGATGACAGCACCACTTGATTTCCTCCAGTATTGTTCAGCTATTTGAGTGTAAGGAAGGAATACTTCGGGCTCAATGAGGGTGATTTGCAGAGTATTATGCAGGAAAGAAAATTAAAACCACCAAGGATATCTTCATGGGAATGATTGCAATGCTATACTACGAGATCTAAATTGAACAGAGAGAGGATTAACACTGAAGGGGGCAACAGAACATGGAACCTGGTAGATGAATGGAGGCCCTGAAGAAAGGTGAGAGAGAGGGTAAAAGCCAATGCCCAGAGCATGGGAGATTTGAGAAGCACTGTTGTTCATAACAAGATCTAGTCAATTAACAAGATGGGATGGCCAAGGTGGGAAAAAAGGGGGAAAAAAGTCATTGCATAAGAGGGGTCAATGAACTGAGGAAGGGGATGGACAGGGTACTAATAGGATCGTTGATGTCAACATTGAAGCTGCCAAGCTAAATAACAAGAATAATAATGGATAGGGGGCACACCAGATGCTTAAATCAGAATTTAATACAGTGGTATGGGGGCCAGCAGGTGGTATGGTGGTTAAGCCACTGGACTCCCACATGGCCAACTGCATGAGTCTTGAACCCAGAGGCTTGAAAATCACATCAGACATGTGTGCACATGCCTAAGATTCTGAGAAGAGAGTGGAGGAGAAGGGATTGTGGTGTGGCCATCCCCCTGGGGGGGTGATTTCTCACTTTCCTTTTCTCTATCTCTCCCCAGCAAGTGCACATGGCCTATGACAAAAAATAAAGAAAGAAAAAGAAAGGAAAGATATTTTCAAAAGAGAAAAAGAAAGAGAAAAAAAGGACAGAAGAAAGTTAGGATTCTAACAATAAGATATTGCTACAGATATAGGAGACACCGGATTAATAGCCATAATGGACAAATACCTTCTACACATCAGTAAAAGAAAAAATAAGCCAATAGAAAATTTGGCAAAGGTTGGGTAGGCAGTTGACCAAAAAAACCACGAAATAATCATACTCAATGTAAGACACATGCGTTCATGTTCACCTGCAACAGGAAAATAAAAATTATATGAGAAAACTTTCTTGAATTCCTTAGTGAGCAAAACTAGATACAGATGACAATAGATAATACTCAACTAGGGATGAAGAAATGACTCTCAAACTTTTTAAGATGATTGTAGAAAGATTCAGGCCTCTTTAAAAAAAAATTGTGGCATCTATCAAGATTTTTAAGTGTACATATACTTAGCCAACAAAGGCTCCCTCTGGAAATATATCTTACTCTTTTTCTTTTCTTTTTTTTTTAATTTTTTTTTTTTTGAGAGGTTTTCGCTATAGGGCGCGTGCGCTCGCCAGACAGACAGAGAGAGACAGAGAGACAGAAAGCGAGAAATCACCCCCCAGGGGGGATGGTCACGCCGCAATCCCTTCTCCTCCATTCTCCTCTCGGGATCTTGGGCACGCACGCACACGCGCCCGGCGTGAGTTTTAAGCCACCGGGTCCAGGACATGAACCGCGGTCGACTACGTGGGAGTCCAGCGACATAGCCATTACGCTAACTGCTGGTTCCCTGGAAATATATCTTACTCTGATGCTCACAAGTACAAACACACATACAGGAAGATAATTATGTATAATTGTAAAAGTTAAAAACAACCTAAATGCCCAACACCAGTGATTACCATTATCACATTCCAAGTAAGATATTTACTTTCACTTCCTTGCCTAAGAAGCCACTTCTGGAAGCTCCCGAATTAAGACTCTCTGCAAGGTAACTTACCTTCCTCTGTTTTGCTGAGGACATACATAAATACATAAGTAAATAAATAAATAAAATCATCTGCACTGTCCAATTACAATCTACTTTTACAACTGGAGTGCTAAGAGGAAAGCTGCCTCTGTTCTCTGACAGCTATTTTACAATTCAACTGACATGCGAAACTTCTCGGGACAATTTTGAATGGGATCTTAACACACACCCATCATTAGGGTACAATAACAATAGTAAAGGTAATGCTTCTAGTTAATTCCTAATAAACAGCGACCCACAGATCCATTCAGACCAAGAATTTTGTTCCTAGATTGTCTGGGGCAAAGTGGATAGAGCTAATGCTCTACCCACCCCGAGTTCTAAAATAATGACTTTCCTGACCAGGTAGGGAAATCACATTCCCTTCTCAGCTACACACTGTATGTGTCATGGATTAAGAACTACCTTCACCACAGGAAGGGTGTAGAAGTTGTCTCTTTCTTTTGGAATATTGACACAGTTGACATTAGACTTGGAACACACAGTTTCAAGAGACACTTCATCATTATCTAGAACAGTTAGAGAAGCTCTGTTAATACACCTAATGACATGCAACACACAACCAGGATTTGAGTGCGGCAAAAACATCACAAATGTTATACTGACCCTTCCAGAAAATGTGGGCAGGTACAACTTTTGAAAATCAATTATCTACCCACTTCTCTCCATTTTTTTGGTCTGGTGTTATTGTAAATAGATTTGCCTGAATACTGATGAACCTTTCCATATTTCTAGGATAAGTGTAGAAATAAAAACTTTTTAATGAGAAGAAAACTTACTTTACCAAAAAAAAGAAAAAATTCTTAGTTACTAATTCATTCCTATGTGTTTGATATCTTCTCAACCCTTTTCAGTGTCTTGTTGATCTTTTGCCAACTAACATAATTCCATACGTTTTTCCCAAGCTCAGTTACCCCAGCACTCCAGCCACACCCTCACTCCTGAGACACAGAATACAAACTTGAGTCCTTGGACTCAGGCTCCCAGAAATTTGGCAATGCTCATTCAGAAAACCAGATACCTTCTCTGAAACTCTGTCACCAAATGTCTTTTCCTTTCTGAGATTCCTGATGTGCCTTAAAACCAAAAAGTTATGAAGGGAAAGAGTTGTCAAAAAAAGACAGAAAGCACATGACACTAATACATCCTACTGTTTAGGATGCTGAAAATCTAATCTGGCCACCCCTTGATCCACACTCAAATGTGGGTCTTTTTGCCTTCAATACCTTCCCATGACTTACACCTCAGCACCACACCACCACTTATTTCTCAGTCTCACCTATAACCTACCAATTAACTACTGTTTATCAGGCAAGAAAGAACTCAGTAAAAATAAAAATTCCACTTGACTCTTTTAATTCTGTAGTGTATAGCTTCTCATACAGAAAATTTCATTTGTTAATTATTAGGGATTTTACAAATTGGTTATTAAATGTAGTGATTATTAAAATTAATTTATAATGACACAATTATTTGAATGATATTTTTAAAAGTTAATGAACATTCAACAGACACAAGAATGAAAAGTTATCTGTTGAGAATGATGTATTTGGTAGTATCTTTGACTAGATTGACATGCAGTCCATACATGCTTTGAGAAACCATATTACACCCTATAAAGATATACAACAATTAAGGGGCCAACAGGTGGTGTGGTGGTTAAGGCACTAGATCCCACATGGCCAATTCTGTGGTTCAAGTTCCAGATCTAGCAGCATGAAAATCATGCCGGGCACATGTGCATGCATACCCAAAAATCCTGAGAAGAGAATGGAGCAGAGGGGTTGTGGTATGGCCATCCCCCCAAGGGGTGAGTTCTCACTTTCTCTCTGTCTCTCTGGAGAGTGCATGCACCCTATGACAAAAATCGATAAAAAATAAAAAGTACAACAATTACATGTAAATAAAAACATATTTCAATTCATCTCCCCTTTCTTATTATTTTTCTATAAGTTCTTACTGCCTACAATCTTGAGATTATGGATATATATATTTTTGAACATATATTTTATCTGTAAAGTAGAACTAACTATTGAGTATCTTTTCCTAACTCTGTGTTCAATGGCTTCATTTGTGGCCATGGTAGAAATACTCACTCTATGGAAATTGGTAAATGTTATAAATCAGGGCTTTTTTGAATTTTGTGTATTTCTTACAAAAAATTCTCCCCCAAATCTTACTATTTGCACATATCAGAAATTTAGAGACAGCATAACTAAATGGTTCCAGCTTGGAGTCTCTAATGAGGTGGCACCCAAAATACCGGTCAGGGCTGCAGTGACCTGAAGGCTGAGGCTGCAGAATCTGCACCCAAGATGACTCCTTCGTAGGGCTTGCAAGTCAGTGCTGGTCTCAGTTTTTTCCTACATGGGCCTCTCCACAGGGCTGCCTGAGTTTCCTGACAACATAGTGACTGGTTACTCCCAGAGCAAGGAGTCTAAGAGCTCCAGACAGCAATCTCAGTGCTTTTTATGACCTAGCCTAGTATGATCTTTATATACCATCATCTCTGTATGTTTTTGGTCACATGTAGCCGCTCTGACACATTGTAGAAGGTGACTACACAAGGACATGAGTATGAGGAGATGTCAAAAAGCTTGTAGAGTAGTGGAATTAAAACGTAAGTTCAGGGACCAGCAGTTAGCGTAATGGCTATGTTGCTTGACTCCCACGTAGTCAACTGCGGTTTGCGTCCCGGACCCGGTGGTTTAAACTCACGCCAGGCATGTGTGCATGTGTGCCCAAGATTCCGAGAGGAGAATGGAGGAGAAGGGATTGTGGCGTGGCCATCCCCCCTGGGGGGTGATTTCTCACTTTCTATCTCTCTGTCTGTCTGGCGAGCGCACGTGCCCTATAGCAAAAACCTCTCAAAAAAAAAAAAAAAAAACCCAAAAAAAGTAAGTTCATTTTGGTGCAAACTATTTTGAAATCATGCATAGTTTTTCATAACACACATCCTCTATGAAATTCCTGAAGATCCCTCAAACCATGGGGAGAGGATCTTTGTAGGCCACTTTCAAGGCTGACTGCCTCGTGAGGTTATTCGGAAGGAAGGACAATGAGATCACTCCTCTAACCCAGTTTATTATGAAAAAGGAGTATGCAATTGAGAGGATAAAAGTACCTGCCTCACATCCAATACTGAGGGTTTAGGAGGCCATGAGGATTTTGTGTCTACAGAATGAAACAGATTAGCCTCTTTTATAATTCCCCAAACTTTAAAATGCGTTCTGGACACTATGGTGCAAAGAAAGCCCCTTAGGCATTATATATTACCTGGTTTTCTATTGGGTTGTCAGAAGAAGTCATGGTGTATTTTTTCTATGCAAAATATAACAAAATCCCATACACTGGGCAGCTCAAATCATGGAAATTTATTTTCTAGGTTTTTTTTTCCTCCAACGTCCATTTGGTATACTTTATTCCATTGCTATCACTGGACACATCGTATATACTTTGTTCACTGTCACCACCTCAGGGATGCCATGACCTTGCATGTCAGCTGGGTTCAAGACCAACATACAGCCCAGCTATAAAGTATAAGCTTCAGGTATTCCATCCAACTTTTGGATCCAACAGGGTAAGTCCATGGTGCCAGAAGCCGTGTCTATCCTTCCCACCTCTGCCCTTCCCACCCTCCTCCCATAATTTCTTATGAGAGATGCTTGTAAGCCCACATTTGAAAGATTTTCCAACCCCACCAGGAGGTCCGGGGTTTATAACTACATGCATGTCATACATGTCTTATGCATTGTTTCTGTGAAAAACCTTGCAATTCGTTTTTAAAAATCAAAACATTCATATACTCGCATGCCATCCAACACAAGGAAAACATGACCAGGATAGACTCAAATAAGTAATATTCCTTTTAAATTTCTTTGCTTTCACTTAAATTGTGTTTTATTTTTCCCAATCCTTGCAATAGCACAGAACTTATTTTCTAACCGTTCTAGAGTCTGAACGGCCAAGATCAGGGTTTCAGATGGCTGTGTCCTGCTGCAGGTCCTCTTTCTGGCCTGTTCAGCCACTTCTCTTGCTCATGTGGCAGGCAGAGAGACAGCAAGCTCTCTGGTCTCTCTCTTTATGAAGACACTAATTCTATCAAATCATAACTCACCTTAGGACTTCATTTCCCCTTAATTACTTCTTTAGAGGCTCCATGTGCAAATACAGCCATACTAGGGGTTAGGGCTTCCACATAGGAATTTTGGGAAACAGTCACATTCAGTTCATCACAAAATTATTACAATAAAAACTCACTTTGCGAATGAGAAAATAAGGCCTTGAATGACTTAATGTCCTGTAATAAGTGGCAGGGCCTTTATTGAAAAATAGAATTTATGATTCTGAACCCCAGGATCTTTTTAAATAATGAATATCCAAATTTCACCTATTCCACATTTGGTTCAATTGCCCATCTCTACCTCTGTGGTAGTGGTATAAGCAAGCATTACATAAAATCACACAAGAATAAAGATTAGGTACAATCGTGGTGGTGGCTAAGACACGGCTGGAACCTCATGGGAGGCTAAGGTTCAATTCTCAGTCCAACTTAAAGGCTTACACCTGAAATCCAGCAATTCATGGAGGCTGATGCAGGAGGACTTGAACACAAGGCTGGCCTGAGCAACCTAGTGTGACCCTGTCTAAAAAAGAACCTAGCGTGGTGGCATGTGCCCATAGTCCCAGCTGGGAAGTTATGGCAAAAGGAGGGTGACATAGTGAGACCCTGTCTTTAAAAAAAATAAAAACAGAATAAAGATTACATAAATGGAGGCTGGCATGTGGCATGGTGGTTAAGGGTGCTGGACTCCCACGTGACCAACCGTGGTTCAAGTCCTGGACCTGACAGCTTGCTTATTTCTCTCTCTCTCTCTCTCTCTCTCTCTCTCTCTCTCTCTCTCTCTCTCTCTCTCATCTTTCTCTCTCTCGCTCTCTTGCTCTGTCCCTCTCTGGTCAAATTAAAATTAACAAATAAATAAATAAATGCTAGCATTTAACTCAGAAGTTAATTTCAGTACTTTTTTATTTTAGAAAAATCAAACGAGTATTTGAGTTCAACAAATCTAAATCGAGGTTCCTCTTGCAAAATCAATAGTTTACCTATAGGTCAAACTAAACTCTTCATTTATGTAAAAAGAGTATGATAAGCCAGCCACAGTGGCTCAGCAAGAATACAACACTCTGTGATGCTGTGGCCATATGGAGAGGTCCTGGGTTTGCATCCTGAGGTCTCCCTGTGTATGCTGGGTGTACATGTGTGCTTGTGAGTCTGATTAACTGAGGCTGGGAATGGGATCACAGCATGAAGACTCCAATGAGGGTGCCTCCCTCTATACATTCCTCTCTCGCCTTCTTTCAGGAGAGGAAAAAAAAAATACGTAAACTTCTAAACCCAAAGAAAATTATTAAGCAGCTAAGACCTTACCTTTAAGCTCATTCTAATGCACCCTCTGAGTTTTAGCAAGAATTCAAGAGCATGAGCGAGAAAGTGGAATCATTTCAAGAGTTGCTTCTTTTGTACTGAATGATAATAATATCTTTTCATTGAAGAATCTCATCACACACGATTTCAAAGGCAGGAAGAAAAGGAGAATACCCGAAAGGTTAATTACAAAGCTGGAGAGATACATGATAAAGCATTAAAATAAGAGATAGATGAATTATCAGGGGGCAGAGCAGTAGCTCGATGAGCCACATTTAGTACACTAGTCCCAAGTGTTTATTTTGCATTCTTCTGGTCTTTAAAGATGACAGGTTGTGATCAATTGCTTCCCTTGAAGGCTGGCTGCTTTCCTGCCCTAGAATTTAATTTCTGTTTGATGTTCTTCACTTTGTGTCAACATATGAACTACTGCTAAGAAATATAGCAGCGATTAAAATAATTCATCCATCTGTTTATAATTAAAGACCCAGTAAAACGTAATGACAACTTTATCTGGCAAGCTAACTATCATCCAAAAAGGAGATTATCCCTGCAACGATTTCTCCAGTGATGAGTTACTCCAGTTAGTAGTAGTTCAGAAGGTTTCTTTCAGTGAGTGGCGATTTTGATCAATGATGTCACTGGCAGTGGAATGGGAGAAATATAGAAATAATTTCCATTTACTTTTTGTATGGTGAGATTTCAAAAAGCTTGTAGAAAATGGGATGAAAGGACAAGTGTAGTTTGATCCCAAAAAATTATATTGAAATCCATACATAGCTTAGTTTTTCCATAATACACATTTCCATTAACTTTTTGAAGATCTCCCATATGAACAAAAAAAGTTACGACTAGCTCAAAATGTGGGGTAGAAAAGTGTCTTTTGACTCAATGATTTTGAAATAATTGGCATAAAGATGAGAGGTGACTAAAAAAAAATCAAGTCTCACATATTTTCAAGATCTGAAAAAAAAACTGAAGCCAGTTTTTTGGTGAAATAATTGCTTCATACATTGGTATTTTAGAATAAAGAACAAATCTCTCAGGGTATTGTGTAAACTTATTGCTATTCTAGAGTATACAGAGGATATTTGTTATATTTTTAAATACATTTTAGATACAAAAATCAGGAAAAAGTATTAAAATACTCACTCATTTTTCCTACCTACTTGGAATAAAATTACTGACTTATGTTTGGTTTAATAGCCTTTCTGCCTTTGCTCACCTACATATATAAGCATACATACAAACAGAAGTCCATTACAAAATTGAAGACATACTCTTATACTGTTTTAAAAGCTACTTTTTAAACAAACAATACAGTATGAATATTTTCAATATATTTTAAAGATTCTGAAACCAAGTCAGCAGTTTTATATTCAATAGAATATGGAAGCCAAAATCTGGTGTCAAATATCATTCTCTGATAAACACAATTTGACTAGCTACCAAAAAGCTAAAGGCCAAAATGAAAATGCTATTAAAAAAATACATACCAGAGAGTATTTTAACATTTTTCAATAATCATAATTGACCATCATAAATTTACAGAATTGCACACCATTAAATGATTTGTCAATAAAACTCGAATCACTTTGGCAAATCATATGAGCAAAACGTTTTAGATTTTAAATTTCTTTTTCTTGGGACCAGCAGATGGCATAATGGTTACATCACTGAACTCCCATGTAGTTGACCACAGTTCAAGTCCTGGAGCCAGTGGCTTAAAACTCACACTGGGCATGTGTGCCCAAGATTCCAAGAGGAGAATGGAGGAAAAGGGATTGCAGTGTGGCCATCCCCTCCGGGGCGGGGGGGGAGGGTGATTTCTCACTTTCTGTCTCTCTCTGTCTCTCTGGCAGGTGACAGGCCCTATAGCAAAAATCTCTCAAAAAAATTATTTTTCTCTTTGAGGTGATGACTGAAAGCTTATCATCAGGTGGCCAAAAATTTAAAACTGGGGAAACACACCAGAAAATATTCTAGTTTAATTCATCAAAGGAATTAAAATAATGGTGTTCTATTTTAATATAATACTCAGTATAAAAAAACTCTGGTAAAAAAAAAAATCTAGTGTACTGCACCAAACACAGTAGGCAATTTTTTAAATGTTTATTGATGATTGAAAATCTGCCTTATTTTTGCTACCAAGTATTTTCTGTTAATACTTGAGGACTAGGACAGGTGTCCCCTAGAACTTAGAAAAACTAGGTCTTCTTTGGATATAAATATAAAAAACAGTATACCGTGAGACAGCGCACAGTTAAATCACTATTGGCTCCCAGGCCAAAAGGTTCTCGCGGAACTAAATGGAATATACTGACACATCCAAAGAATCAATGTATCATTCAAAAGAGGGGTTGATTATACAGAAAATGTGGCTGCCAGTGCCCAGAGAAGCATACTCCAAGAAAAAAGAAGGTCCAACTGATGAAAAAGTGGGGTTTCCTACTCTGAATGGTAATGTTACTTCTAGGGCAGAGTTAGATGTAACATGAAGCCAACAGACTTCAAGGTTCTATCTTGCCCCATTGACAAAATCACCTGTGTGTGAAGGCATCAGACTACCTTGTTAATTTTTCCATTCTACTCCCCTTGTTCTGATACTCTGCTCGCCAGATGACCTTCAAGGTCCCTAGTCAGTCACTTACAGAGAAAGAGAACTGATGCTCTGATTGGGAACATGTCTGACTTCATACAGTAAATGAACACAGCAAGCAACCACATAGCTTAGTGATAGGGAGGAAACGAGCTGATCACAAATCTCCGTTATCCTGTTCCATATGACAGCTCTATTTCTCACTGTAAGTTAATAAATTATCATTCTTAGCTTAACAAATTTTTAGTAATGAAGAGTCAACATCTGAGACCTGATGCTCTATGAATAGATAGGACATCAGGTCATTCAAAGGTCTGGGCACCCTCTCCTTGGAGGCCGCTGACCTCACTTCAGTCTCTCTGAGCTAATATCAGCACATGTGAATGTACATAAAAACCATCTGGCAGTACAGAGATGAGCTTCTGCTGGGGATAACACAAACAGGGCCTGAATTAGGGCATCTTAAGAGCCTCCAACATTAAGATTGGAGCATTTTTATCATGTATAAAGTATTCTCACTTCCTCTCACATACTGGAGAACTAAAACTGAGTTCATGGATAAGCTTTATATTTCAAAATTCTTACACTACCAATAACAATGGCACTGAGATTGCCAATAGGCTCTCCCACACTCTCTAATAGTTTGTACTTGACTCACGAAAGGAAGAACTACTCAGAGATCCGCCCAAGAAATATTTGAGAAGTTTCCCCAAGAAGTTTTAAAAATGGTTGAATACAGAGTGCCTGGGGAAGAGCTGCCAGTTATAAGGAGCAGATGGGAGAGCACAGCAAACTGAACCTCAGTAAGTGTCCAGACAATGCTGGGACCTTGTTACAAATAAAGCAAGGTACCCCAGGAGTGTGCAGAGACATGAGCAGAAGACAAAGCTACTGATTATTCTCAAGTTCTTACAGCTTAGAAGCAACAAAACTGTCCCAGGCCATCTAGGGTGTTCTGTTCTCTTTGAAGAAAAAAATAGTAGAATGAGTTGAGTTGGTGAAAATGGCACTTTGCCGTCCTCAGAACCTGCTTTGTCCTCACCCTCAAACATTAATTTTTGATATGAATTCAATAAGATGCCCTGAGAAAGTGGAACTCACTCGGTCGGTCTACCAACACTCCTTCTCTCAGATTTCAACAGCTTAAGTCTATGAATTTTATTAGAATATAAATGTTCCAAGGCTGAATTCGAACTTAAACTGACATCTTTAGATGGCATAAAGGTTACATCGCTGGACTCCCACATAGTAAACCACAGTTTGTGTCCCGAATCTGGTGGCTTCAAACTTATGCCAGACACACAGGCGTGCATTCCTAAAATTTTGAGAATAGAGGAGAAGGGATTGCAACATGGCCATCCCCCCTGGGGGAGAGGGGGTAACTTCTAGCTTTCTGTCTCTTTGGTGAGCGCATGCACCTTATAGCAAAAAATCTCTCCAAAAAATAAATCAATAAAAATTAAAAGTAAAAGATAAACTGGCATCTTCTATGTGGAACTCAAGGGGCATGAATGTCAGAGACATAACAGAGTGAGTGAATAAGCAATAAACAGGAAACTTCCTGTGGGTTTAGGACCTGAGGGTTGGAGAAGTATTCTCCCAGAGAGGCGTATGGAAGCACCAGCAGCCTCTCATTCTCAATGTTGTGAAAAGTGTCATATTTGAAATTCTGATATTATTTTCAATAATATAGCTTATAGCAGAAGCTATATCATTTTATTATTTTTCTTCTCATTAAGGCTATAATCTATCATTTTTTTAGTTACACAAGGAAGTATTTTGTTCCAGTTCTTCATGTAATAGAATGTAATGCTAAGATATTTTGGCATGATTTGAGTTTATTATAATTATTGCTCACCCTGAAAGCTTGGCAAAGTGCAGGTGACAAGATCAAACTTGTTTTGGTTTAGTCTGAGCCAGGTTTAAACTAAAGTCCCCAAACATGAAAGGCTAATGCATCAACTCTTTCAGGTTCAAAGACCAATAGAAGTTTCATCTTTTTTTTCCCTAATCTCTCTTCTGCAGGGTTATTGTGGTTCGACCTTTCCATTTAAATCTTGGAAGTTAGCATTCAACATTATTGATAGTTTCAAACTAACCCTTACCATTAAATTGGCCTTTACCTTGGTCATTTTTTTTCTTTTTTTTTAATTGATTAATTTACATTTATTCACTGAGCATTGTCACAGGATTCAAAATGTAATTTCTCATCCAGAAGATGCTGCATAGTAGCTTAATCATATATGTTATCGTCAATAATTTTCCATTTCTACTTTTATATATATGTGTGTGTGTGTGTGTGTATGTATGTATGTGTGTGTGTGTATATATATATATATATATATATATATATATATATATATATATTTATATATTCCCCCTATTTCTCACCCTCTGCCATCTCCCACGCTCCTCCACACTATCTCAGGTGTCCACAGTTGTTTTCCATTCCTTTTTTCACCTACATTTTATTGAGTCACAAAACTTCTTAAATAATCTAACTACTTTCAATAGCAAGCTCTGCTGATATATATGTATCTATGAAAACATGTCTAATTTAAGGCATGAAACTCTGAGTAGAATGAATATACTGTAAGGTAGCACCTAGCTGATGCATATAGTTTACTATGGTCATTAATTATGTATTTTTTACTATATTTTTCAATTTCAAGAAAAGCAGATTTAACTTTAATAAATCAAAGAAATGCTAAGGAAATATGCTTGAAACTTAAAGCCAGGAAACAGGTTGGGGTTCTGTTCAAATAGTAGGTACATGAACCTATTAGCAACTCAAGACAAGACAAAAATCCTTAAAATCAGAAAATAAAGCCTAGAAAAAAGTCAACAATGTATTAGTCAAAAGTCATAGAATTCTATTTTACCAGTTCAGTCTCATGTACTTTATCTTTTGTTGTGATTCAATTTTCCCAATTAAATTCTGGGATATAATATTCAACTCCAGACTTATCCCCACAATTAAGATGGCTATTTTCTTAGTTTTGAAGTCTTATTTCTGTGTGACTGTATTTAATTTTCCTGGCATAGCACTCCCTGCATAATTTCTTGGAGATCTGGTCTGGTGTTGGTAAATTCTTTCAAATTTTGTTTATCTGAGAATGTTCTTGTCTTTTCTTTCCATATGAAGGATAATCTTGCCGGGTATAGTGTAGTGGTTGCAATTGCTTTTCCCTTAACACTTTGAATATATTTTCCCATTCTTTCCTCATTCACATTGTTTCCGATGAGAGATCTGCTGTCAGCCTGATGGGATATCCTTTGTTGGTAACTTGCCGTTTCTCTCTTGCCTATCTTAGTATCTTGTCTTTGTCTGTGGTTTTGCTCAATCTGGCTATAATGTGTCTTGGAGAAGATCTTCTTGGGTTGATTCTATTTGGGGTCCTTTTTATTTCTTGAGAGTGTATCTTTGAATGCTTCTCTAGATTTGGAAAGTTTTCTTCCAGGATTTCTTGGAATAGATTGTCAATGCCCTTATGGGTCTCTTCCCCTTCTGGGATACCAACTATCCGAATGTTTGGACGTTTGATGGTATCCAGTATTTCTCGTATAGTATTCTCATGTTTTTGGACAATTTTCTCAGTCTTCGTAGTGGATTTTTCTAGGCCACTAATTCTTCTATAACTGAGATTCGATTTTCAGTGTGATCTAGTCTGCTTTGAAGACTTTCAAGGGAGGTTTTGACTTCCTGTATTATAGTTTTTATCTCTAACAGGTCCATTTGATTCTTTTTTAAAGTGTGTAATTCCTCTTTTAGATCTTGCAAGAATTTCCTCATCTCCTGAAGCTCGCCAGCTTCTTTCTCCTGCCTCTTTGGTAGTTCATTGTCTCTCTTCTCTTCGATCTCTGTGAGCTTTGCCATCATGAAAATTCTAAATTCTTTATCAGACATTTCCATGAATTTCATCATATTGTCTGAGGATGAAGAAGACTTACTTTTCCTTTGAGGAGAGGTATTTTCTTTTTTTTCCATATTTCTTGTGATCCTGCGGTGATTTCTAGTCATCAGATGGATGGTGCGTTTCTTTTAATTCTTGAAGTTCAGTCTGAGTGTTCAGAGGTTCCATTCTCACTCTTTGTGCTTCAGAATCAGTGGGAATAGAGGAATATTATGACTGGAACTGTATTCAGATGTATAGATTCTGTTCACTTGGACCTGTCTAAACACTTAGTGAGCACAGGCTGAGAAGCAAATGAGTAAAGATTTTAAAATAGAAAAGAATTAAAGAAAAGGAAAGAAGAAAACATAAAATAAGAAGAAAAAAAGAATAAAAAACTGTATTTTTAATATTAAAATGCAAAAATTACAAACCGGGCTGTGCACAAGCAAGCTGCACAAAAGCACCAGTTCACAGCTGACGTTCAGGATCCATGTCGAGGTAGGCCTGGGTTTGTGCCTTTCCTAAACAGAAGGGGAGAAGCACCTATTAACACAATAAAGGGGCTTGAAAGCCCAGAGAATACTTTACCTTTAAAATAATTAAAAAATTAAAAGACTCAGGTAGACACAGAGAGACAGAGAGAACTGGAGACAAAGAGACAGGTAACACTGCCCACTAGAAATAAGTGAGGAAGAAGTCTCAGCAGAAAATCTTCATTTTAAGTCTCTGAAAGTACTAGTTTACAGCTGAAGTTCAGGATCCATGTGATGTTTCATCAGTTTTTAAATGTAAAAGCAAAATTAAAATAATAATAACAATAATAACAACAACTAGGGCCACCAAGTGGCATGGTGGTAAGGTGGCTGGATCCCATATGGCCAACTTCACAGTTAAAGTCCTGGACCCTGCAGCTTGAAAAATGCACCAGGCCCATGTGTGTGCTTGCCCGAAATCTTGAAAGGAGAAATGGAGAAAAGAGAATTGCAGTGTGGCCATCCCCCTGAAGAGTGAGTTCGCATTTTCCTCTCTGTCTCTCCAGCAAATGCACACACCCTCTAGCAAACAATAAATAATAACCTTAAATTGCTAATGATGTGAGTGAATAGACATAAAGAAAGAGGCCTCTTCTTTGTCCAATCTTTCAATGAAGAAAATTACAAAAATATGAGGCTAGCTGGTGGCATGGTGATTAAGGTGGCTGGATCTCACATGGCCGCTGCATGATTCGAGTCTCAGATCTGTGCGGCTTTAAAAACATGCTGGATGTGTGTGTGCATGCCTAAAATCCCAAAAGGAGACTAGAGGAAAGGGATTGAGGTATGGTAATTTCCCTGGGGGGAGGGGGGTGCTCTCTCACTTTTTTTTTCCTCTCTCTCTCTCTCTCTCTCTCTCTCTCCTGTCTCTCTCCAACAAGTGCACATACCCTATAGAAAACTTAAAAAAAAGAATGAAAAGTACAAAAATATGAACCCAGTAGAAAAGTAAATCTTCCCCATCCGTTTTTTATTTAATAGGTTTTATCTCCTTCTTTGCCTCACGCCAAACTATTTCACATTTTCCCAAGCACTAACCAATAAAAGCAACTAAATCAGAAACTTTTTAGAAGATAATATATTTTGGGGTCAGACATGATGCTCTGTGAGACATAAAGCATGATGCTCTGTGAGACATTTCCATATGGAGAAGTTCCCTGTTCAAGTCCAAAGACCTCCCCAAGTACACAGAGCATGCGTTTGCCCACAATCTGAGACTGGCTGAGGCTGAGGGGATACCACAGCATCAGGATCAAGTTTAGCGTTCTCTCTCACACATGTTCTCTCTCACTCACTCATGGAAGTAATAGGCAAACTATTTTAAAAAGGGGAGAAATATAAGCCCTGTTTTGAGCGGGTTTTTTAATAACAGTGTGCTCTGTATTTTGATAATGCTAAATTAGAGTTTGGCTAATGTCCAGAGCAGAGAGAAACAATGGGCACACACTTGAGTTATGTGTCTGTTTATATTCTCATCCCCGAGCTATGATTTAAGCAGGGGATTCTGGTCTAATCACAGACACTTAGTAAATGAAAGTTACTTGCATTTCTCAAGTAAGTTTAAATCTCTTTGGTCTGGCAGAACGTCAAGCTTACCAAATATTTTTACATAAAACCATCTCCAATCAAACAAAAAGGCATAATTAGACAATCAAATAAAGATCTATGAGAACTCTTAAAGACCATCTGGGTAATTTGTTCACTAGCTGATAATTAGTCCTCCAGTCGGAATATAGGTTTTATGTGGTATACATTTTATAACTAGTAATGTTCTATTACACTACGGCATGTAATACTAAGAGTTTGGGAGATTTTAATAAAGATTACCTACCCTTACGTTCTTTCATCAAGAAGCATTGTAATGTTGAGAAAATACCTCAGCAAGCCATCTTCATTATTGTTTCCTATCGGGCAAAAACGAAAAGTTAAAAAATTTCTCTTTCAGAATTAAGCCAAACCTTACTAGATAGGTTTGAATACCTTCTCAGATAAGTATCTAGATCTGAATCTCTAAACTTTACAATTTCAACCCTTTTTATAAGCCTGCTAATACATTCAGATACCCCAATGAGATACGGCCTCCTGGTGCCCCAACACAAGATAAAAGGAGTCTTCCAGAATTCATGGAAAATGTGTATGATGAAAAACTATGCATGGGATTCAAATATTCAAGGCACCAAAATAAACTTATACTTTAATTTCTTTTTTTAAGCTTTGTTATGAGGTGTGTGCACTCACTAGAAAGAGACAGAGACAGAGAGAGAGGAAGTAAGAAAGTGTCCTCCTTCGGGGCATGGCCATACTACAATCCGTTCTCCCCCATTCTCCACTCCAAATTTTGGCCACACATGCACACATGCCCAGCATGTTTTGTTTGTTTATTTTTTTTCAATTTGCCAGGTCCAAGACTCAAACTGCACACAGACAGACAGGTGGGATCTAGCCACCTTAACCATTATGCTACTAGCTTATCTTTAATTCCATTTTTTCACGACCTTCTTGAAGTCTCAAAAATGAAAAGAATAAAAAAATAAGTCACCAAGGAGTGACATGGAGACATGGATCATAATTGGGAAGTTTAAGATGGTATATTTAAGATGGTGTATATATATATATATATGTGTGTGTGTGTGTGTGTGTGTATATATATATGTGTGTGTGTGTGTATATGTGTGTGTGTGTATATATATATGTATGTGTGTGTGTGTGTGTGTATATATATATATATATATATATATATATATATATATAAAATGAGAGATTTTTTGCTATAGGGTGAGTACATTTGCCGGATAGACAAAGAGAGAGAGAGTGAGAAGTCACCCCCTGGTGGAATGGCCATGCCACAATTCCTTCTCCTCCATTCTTCTCTCAAGATTTTGGGCACACATGCACAAGCACCCAGCATGAGTTTCAACCCACCAGGTCTAGGTGAACCACAGTCAGCCATGTGGGAGTCCAACACCTTAAACATTATACCACCTGCAGACCCTAAAGATGGTTTATATATTTAAGTGCCAGATGATTAGAAAGAGAGGACAAGCTTTATTTACGCACATTCATTAGCATTTCCTGAATAATATAAATCCAAGTTACAAAGGTACCTTTTGACTTGTAAAGGAAGTTGAAAATCAGTTTGGGCCCTAGCCATAGGGTCAAGGTAACACTGTCCCATAATAGATTAGTCCCTTGCTCGAAAGATTATGAAGTCAGCCACATCCAGTCGAAAATATGTACAGACTCAGCTAATTTAGAAGTCAATGCACCGCACTCCACATAAGAATGATTTAGTAAAGCCAGGCTGGACATCAGGTCCAGGTGATAAATGAAGATCACAGGGCTGTGACATGTGCAGTCCCATAGGGTCCTCCTCTCCAAAGGGCTCACACTTGGTTGAGTGGTTTGCAATCATCATCATGACATTCATCATTTCTTCTTAGAACTTGTGTTTTGTAAATGAGGACTGCTGGGACAATGGAACATGCATGTGAGCAGAAGAAATCCTCCAGGTGGCATTGCCCACACACATAGCGCTAAGTCTGTGGAGAGAGTGGGCAGCTGCACTGGAACAGTTGGCCTGGCCTCATGGTACTCATCACCATGCCAGGGCAGTGTGGGTGCTACAGAGCCATGAGGCCCAGGTTGGTGGAGACAATGGTGCCAGTGAGACTAGCAAAAGCAGTGGTGGGAGGAGCCATGGACCAACAAGAGAGGAAGGATTCTGCATGCAGCACTGGGACCTTCAGTGGCAGGCAGGCCTGCCCGTCCATCCTTGAACCCAGTGCCATGCATTAGCACAAACATTAACTTTCCATCCTGAGGGCCAGAGCAGGAACTGCCACTTATCAGACAGTAAACTCTGTCATAAGCAATTACTCAAAAAAAAGTGCACATGAAGGTGACACAATAAAATATATCAGAGATTATTGTACCTTCGAAGAGATACTATTGACTTTGAAAATTGTTGCAAAGTTAACAAAAAAAAATCTGTAGGCTTAGAAATAGGAATCAAATGTCAAGACAGTCACATTCAATGGAAAAGAACACTATTTTTTATATTCACAGAGAAATTTTTAACATGGATGACAACATTTTCATTTAATTTTCCCTGAAATTGAAAATATGATGATAGAATGTATACAAAGATATTTTGAATTATGCACAAATCATTATCCACTTTGAGGTTCTTGTTCAGACCTTCGCACATTGAGGAAATAACAGAAGAAATATGAAAATACTACTGTATCAATTTACATTTAAAATTAAATTCAGTGCCGCATAAAACTAATAGATACAAAGAGTTAAATCTATTTAGAAAAATTGTTCCTTAAGTATCATCAGCCTAGCCATGGTGGCATATCAGTGGTACCATGGAGGCCGTATAGGAGACCCAGGTTTGGTCCCTGGGTTGACCTGTACAAATTAGATGCACACTCACATGTCTGTAATCTTGTCTGGTTGAGCAGAGATGCACAGCATGAGACCTGTTGAGGGTGCTTGTCTATCTTTCTCTCAAGAAACATAGTGCAGCTGTAAGTGCAGTAAATATTGCATTTCTAAATAATTCATCACAAGTTATTTCAATGTTGTCTCAGCCTTAAAATACTCTAAACAGGTCCAGTCACAGGACAACAAAATAACTTCCTCAAATAAAATCAAAAAATATTCACTATTATAAATATTGTTGTGATAAACATAGAAACATAGATACCCTTTCAATATATCGATTTTGTTGAGGATATAGGGAGAATGGGTACAAAGTTATAGTTATGAGAAATAAGCTTGGATACTCTATTGCACAGTAGGGTGACTATGGTTAACAGTACTATATGGTGTATTTCAAAATAGCTAAACAAAGGATTTTGAATGCTCTTGCCACAAAGTAATAACAAATGTATGAGGTGATGGATGTGCTAAATACCTTGATTTTCACACAATTATATACATGCATCAGAACATCACACTGCACCCCATACGTTTGTACAATTATTATGTATCAACTAAAAACTAAAGAAAAAATACTTGCATTTGCCAAGAGCAATTAATTTTGCTTTTCATGACATCACCTAAAAAGAAATTTCTAAAAGAATCAATTTTGATGACTTCACCAATGAATTTGCAGAAGAATAAGAAAAAAAATCTCATGATCAACGAAAAGGTTATCTTAATAAAGCATTGTTATTTCCTAGGTTCCATAAAACTACAATATCTGTGTTCATTTCTAAGGGCTACTATAACAAATTACCACAGACTAGGTCATCTTAAACAACACAGATCTGTTATATCACAGTTTGGAAGACCCAAAGTCCAAAATCAAGGTATCAGTAGGGTAGGGCTCTCTCTGGAGGTTTTAGCTTTCCTCGGCTCTTCTAGAAGCATCTAGTGCTCATGACAACATATTCCAGTTTCTGCTTCTCTCTTTAAGTGCCTTCTTTGTGTCTCTGTGTCCACCCCTCTTCTTATAAATACAGTCATTGGCTACTAG
Organism: Tupaia tana; assembly: GCA_026018925.1. NCBI lineage: Eukaryota > Metazoa > Chordata > Mammalia > Scandentia > Tupaiidae > Tupaia > Tupaia tana. The sequence continues at coordinate 39,075,403 of JAKSZU010000015.1, read as the reverse complement.
GCAGCCCGAATCCAGAGTGATCTTGTCTTAATTTAATTACATCAGCAAAGGTCCTAGATCCAAATAAGCTCTGAGTTTCCAGATGATCATGAATTTGGGGAGACACTATTCAACTCTTTACAATGCCAGAAAACACTACTTTTTGAAATTTTAAATTTATATGGTTCCTTATATTTACTTTTTTTTAGATTTTTGCCAGAGGGCATGTGCACTCCCTGGAGAGAGAGGAGAAAGACAGAGAGAGAGAAAGTGAGAAGTCTCTCCCCAGGGGGCTGGCCACATTGCAATTCCTTCTTCAAACTCCTCTTAGAATTTTGAACACACACACACACACACACACACACACACACACGGCATGATTTTTAAACCAGCAAGTCCAGGATTTGAACTGAAAAGTCAGTCAGGTGGAATCCGGTGCCTTAACCACCATGCCACCTACTGGCATCCTATTACATTTATAAGTAAAAATATTTAAAAGAAAAAGCTTTTTTTTCTCAGCTTTGCAAGATGAAAACAAGGATGGTCCTTGCAAAAAAGGATGGTGGTGATAGCTCCCCGACTGCATGAGTGCAACTAATGCCACCAAATTACACCCTTAAAAAAAATTAAGATAGCCTTGTCTTGATTCATTCCTGATGTTAGCTATGGGTTTGTCATATATGTGTTTACTGTGTTGGGAAATGTCCCTTCTGTACCAATTTTGCTAAGAATATTAATCATGAAGGATTGTATTAGGTTAGGAAAGTCTTGACTGATTTTCCTATGTTTTTCTATGCAAAAATGCATCTTGACTTTCCTGGTGACCCAATATTTTATGAAATGCTTTTTCTGCATTGATTGATATGATCATATGGTTTTTATCTTCCCTTCTGTTAATGTGATTTATTGTTTTGGGTGTGTTGAACCACCTTTGTACCTTTGTATCCATGGGATTAAGCCTACCTGGAATCAAGATGAAGGAGGCTTCATAGAGGGTTTCTTCCTTTGGGATCTTTAGAAATAGCCTGAGGACAAATTAGATTAGTTCTTCTTCAAAAGTTTTGTAGAATTCAGAAGTAAAGTTTAGACTTTTCTTTTTTCTTTTTCTTTTTCTTTTTTTTTTTGAGAGTTTTTTTGTTGTTGTTGTTTTTGTTTTTGTTTTTTTTTTGGTGGAGAGGTTTTTGCTATAGGGTGCGTGCGCTTGCCAGACAGAGAGAGACAGAGAGACAGAAAGCGAGAAATCACACACACACACACCCCCCGGGGGGATGGCCATGCCGCAATCCCTTCTCCTCCATTCTCCTCTCGGGATCTTGGGCACGCACGCACACGCACCCACCGTGAGTTTTAAGACACCGGGTCCAGGACGAGAACTGCGGTCGACTACGTGGGAGTCCAGCGACATAGCCATTACGCTAACTGCTGGTCCCGTAAGAGGTTTTTTGCTATAGGGCACATGCGTTCACCAGAAAGACAGAGAGAGACAGAGAGACAGGAAGCAAGAAATCACCCCCCAGGGTGGATGGCCGCACCACAATCCCTTCTCCTCCATTCTCCTCTCCGGATCTTGGGCACATATGCACACGCGCCTGGCATGAGTTTAAGCCACAGCATCCCGGATTCGAACCACCGTCAATTACATGGGAATCCAGCGACATTGCCATTACGCTAACTGCTGGGCCCAAGCCTAAGGTTTTCTTTGTTAATAGATATTTATTACTGATATTGTAGATATTTACTTAGACATTTATTACTGATTCAATCAATCTCATTACTTATTTTTGGTCTATTTAGTCTATTTCTTCTTGGCTCAATCTCAGTAAATTCTGTATACAGAAATGTGTCCATATCATCTAGATTTCCCTTATTTATTGGTGTATAGTCACTCATAGTATTCTCTCATGATCTTTTATATTTCTGCTATATCTGTTGTAATATTGCCTATTTCATTGCTGATTATATTTATCTGATTCTTTTTCCTATCCTTTTCTTTTTAGAGAGAGATTTTTGCAATAAGAGATGTGCACTCACCAGAGAGACAGAGAGAGACAGAGGGACAGAAAGTGAGAAGTCATCCCCCCAGGGGCATGGCCATGCCACAGTCCCTTCTCTTCCATTCTCCTCTTGGGATTTTGGGCACACGCGCACACGTGCCTGGCGTGAGTTTCAAACCACTGAGTCTGGGATTCAAACTGCGGTCGACTATGTGGGAGTCCAGCAACGTAACCATTATGCCATCTGCTGGTCCCCCTTTCTCTATTCTTGATTTATATAACTAATGATGAATCAATTTTGTTTATCCTCTCAAAGAACTAACTTTTGATTTTGTTTATTTTTCATATGGTTCTTATATACTCTAATTCATTTATTTCTGTTCTGATCTTTATTCTTTCTTTTCCTCTGGTATTTGGGGAGGAGGTGGATTTTGTCGTTGTTTTTCCAGTTCCTTGAGATGTGTCATTAGGTTGTTTATTTGTCATTTTTCCATTTTTTTCTTGCGAGCACTGATTGCCATGAACTTCGCTGTTATGTTTTCACTGAGTCCCATGGCTTATAGCGGACTCACATGTTCATTATTAACAGTTTTGATTAATCTTTTGATTTCAGTCTTAATTTCTTTAGTAGTTTTGAAGTCATTTGGGAATAAGTTGTTTAGTTTCCATGTATTTGTGTATTTTCAAAGGTTCTTTCTGTAGTTGATTTCAAGTTTAATTCCTTTGTGGTCAGAAAAGATGTTGGGTATAGTTTCTATACTCTTGAATTTGTAAAGGCTTGTTTTGTGCCCTTTCATGTGGTTGATCTTCAAAAAAATATTCCATGTAGGGTCGAAGAAAATGTGTATTTTGTGGTTGTTGTGTGAAACGTTCTATAGATGTCTGTCAAGTCCATTTGGTTTAACATGTCATTTAGTTCCTGTGTCTATGTTTATTTTTTTATCTAGATAATCTGTCCAGAGGTGGCAGTGAGGTGCTGAGTGCCCAACAATTACTGTGTTGCAGATAGTAAATGACACTTTATAAATATTTCACAATTTTGGAAAGTAAGCAATTAAAATATTTTTTAAGAGAGAAAATGATAATGCTTTACACGTAGATTAGAAAGGATTAGCAAATTTTGCCTCTTAGAGAAAAAGAAAAAGTTTCATCTAAATTTTGAAGAGGAAAAAAGAATAATATAAAAGGAAATTTAGTAGCTTAGAAAAATGTTATTGGGCCAGCCAGTAGTGTAGCAAATAAGGTGGCTGGATTCCACATGGTTGACTGTGTAGTTCAAGTCCTGGACCTAGTGGCTTGTGAAATACACCAGGTGTATGTGTATGCATGCCAAAAATCTCAAGAGGAAAATGGAAGGGATTGTGACATGGCCATCACTTCCCTGGGGGCTAGCCATACCAGAATCTCTCAGGATTTTGGGCCACCAGGTCTGGGACTCAAACCACAGTCAACCGTGTTGGAGTCCAGTGCCTTAACTACTATGCCACCTACTAGCCCAAAATTTCATTTTAAAAGCCAAAACATGAGGGCCAGCAAATGGCGTAGAGGTTATGTCACTTGATTCCCACATGATCAACCGTGGTTTAAGTCCCCAACCCGGTGGCTTGAAAACCACATCAGGCACCTGTGTGTGTGTGCCGAAGATCCCAGGAGGACAATGTAATAGAAGGGAGTATAGTGTGGCTATCCCTCCTGGGGGGTGGTGATTTCTCACTGTCCCTCTCACACTCTCTCTCTCTCTTTCTCTCTCTCTGGAGAGTGCATGTGCACTGTGGCAAAAACCTCTGAAAAAATAAAACCAGAAAATGTGCTCATGCGAGAGCTACTAAAAGAAATGAGAGATGCTCCCTGGTACTCCAAGTCAATGACCACAGCTAAGAGGGGCTGGGTGGCCTCTAGCACAGCATGTTGACACAACCACATTCTCATCTCCATTCTCTCCAAACCAAGCAGAAAGCAGAGAAATTCTGTATTAACCTGAGCTGGGAGCAGAGAACATTAAAATTCAGTGGGTACATGAGAAGGTGAGAAAAGGATCCCAAGAGGCTACAACACTTATCAGTAGAAAGAACAGCTAGTCAATGGTTTGTTCCTCTCCTACCGGCAGCCTACTGTGATTTTTGGAGACAGGTTGAAATGAACTTAAGCCTTTGTAAGCCGGGCTCTCAGATAACGCAGACTAATATACAAAATGTTTACTAAACGTTTTTTATTTTGTTCATTTCCTGAGAACACATATACTCACCAGCAAGAGAAAGAGACAGAAAGAGAGGTAAAGGGAGAAAGCACCCCGATAGGGTAGTTATGCTTCAATCCTTTCACCTCCATTTTCCAATCCTGTTGGAACTTGGGGCATACATGCACATGTACCCAGCATATATTTTCAAGCCACCAGGGCTGCGATTCAAACCATGGTCAGCTATGTGGGATCTGGCTCCCTTAACCTCTAGGCTATAGGACCAGACAACCAAGCATAAAAAAAAAAAAAAAAAAAAAAAAAAAAAAAAAAAAAAAAAAACCTTAAAAAGAGAATTACCAAACAAAATCAAGGAATATCTTTCACCTATAGAAACAAGGTAAAGAGGGAAAACATAACAAATATGATTCTAGAATATGTGCAACTAATGTCTTTAAATGTGAGAGGCTGCAGAAATCACAGGAAAAATAGTCTTCTTTTTTTTAAAAGAGAGATTGTTTTTCTATAGGATGCGTGTGCTCACCGGAGAGACAGAGAAACAGAAAGTAAGAAATCACCCCCCCAGAAGGGATGGCCATGCCACAATCTCTTTTCCTCCATTCTCCTCTCAAGATTTCGGGCACACATGCACACATGGCATGAGTTTTAAGCTGCTGGGTCCAGGATTTGAATTACAGTTGACTACTTGGCAGTCCAGCAACATAATCATTATTCCATCTGCTGGCCCTACCAAAGGAAAATTTTAAGAATTTAATACTAGCATTTTTAAAAAGCAATAGATGGGGGCTTGGACAGTGGGGCCATGGTGAAGTATGATGCACTGCAAGGCTGACTTACATCAGAAGGTTTCAGTTTCTTGTCTGGAGACCTGAATACACCAGGCACATGTTTGCCCATGATCTAGGGTTGACTGAGGCTAAGTGTGGATTGCAGTGTCAAGACTCTTTTGGGGATACTCTCTTTTAGTCTCTTTCTTTCTGTCCCTCTCTCTCTCTGTTTCTCATTTATAAGAAACAAATTAACTTTTTTGTGTGAGAGAGAAATCACCCTCCAAGGGGACTGGCCACATCATAATCCTTTCTCCTCCATTCTCTTCTTAGGATTTCGGGCATACATGTACACATTACCAGCACGATTTTTAAGCTGGCAGGTCCAGGACTTGAACTGTGGTCAACCATGTGGGAATCCAGCACCCTAACCACCACAGCACCTACTGGCCCCAAGATGCAAATAAACATTTTTTTAAAAGCAATAGATGAAGAAAATGGCTAAATAAATACAGTAGAAGAATAACTTTGGAATTAAAAAAACATCAAAGAGGGAACCAGCAGTTAGCATAATGGCTATGTCGCTGGACTCCCACGTAGTCGACCGCGGTTCGCGTGCCGGACCCGGTGGCTTAAAACTCACGCCAGGCGCGTGTGCATGCGTGCCCAAGATCCTGAGAGGAGAATGGAGGAGAAGGGATTGTGGCGTGACCATCCCCCCTGGGGGGTGATTTCTCGCTTCCTATCTCTCTGTCTCTCTGTCTGTCTGGCGAGCGCATGCACCCTATAGCGAAAACCTCTCCAAAAAAAAAAAAAAGTCAAAGAAAAAATCAGATAGAGATTGAATGAAAAGTTAGAGAGATGAGAGATAACTATCGAAGTACCAGTGAGCATCTACTAAAGTTCTAGAACTAGAGAAAAGAAAGTCATAATGCTTCAGGTTAAAGGAAGCCATTGAATCCTGGGCAGGATGAATAAAAGAGACTACATCTAAACCCAACATAGAAAATTTTCAGAAAGCCAAAAGTAAAGAGAAACGTCTTACCAGAGGTAAAGTCTGGAAATAGATAATCCACTTGCATACAAGAATACGATTTTTATTAGACTTTTCATCAGTAATGCCTGAGGAAAGACAACAGAACAATGTTTTCTAAGATCTGAGGGAAAAGTCATCCTGAGCTGAAAATACTAAAATAAACCACACTATTGTTCAAGCATAAGAATGTAAAAGAGAAAAAAAAAAAAAAAAAAAAGTCAGCATTTTCAGACAGCTGTGTAAAACCCATCTTCAAAACTGTGGTGAACATGATCAACTCAGACTCAGACTGTGTAAAACCCATCTGAAGAACCAGATCCAACATGATCAACTCTACGGTTCAAGTCCTGGACCCAGAAGCTTGAAAATCATGCCAGGCACATGTTCATACATGCTCCAAATCCCAAGAGGAGAAGGAAAGAGAAGAGATTATGTGATGTGGCCATCCTCCCTGGGGGGGGGGGGGGGGGGGTGATTTCTCACTTTCTTTCTGTCTCTCTCCAGCAAGCACATGCGCCCTACGGAAAGAAGAGGAAGAAGAAGAAGAAGAAGAAGAAGAAGAAGAAGAAGAAGAAGAAGAAGAAGAAGAAGAAGAAGAAGAAGAGATGAAGAGAAGAAGAGAAGAAGAAGGAGAGGGAGAGGGAGAAGGAGAAGAAGAAAAGAAAAAAAGAAAAGAAAAGAAAAGAAAAGAAAAGAAAAGAAAAGAAAAGAAAAGAAAAGAAAAGAAAAGAAAAGAATAAAAGGAAAGGAAAGGAGAAAAGAAAAGAAAAAAAAAGGGAATCATTTCAATAGACTCTTTACCTTCAGATAAGTAAAAGATGTAAGTATTCAAAATGGAATCTTTCTACTTTCACCCCAGTGCAATTGCAATTTTTAGCCTTAATGTCCATCTAAAATCAATCCAGGTGTAATTTAAGCCCTCAGCCTGTTGTTCTGTCTTCTGCTGAAGGAAAAAGCTAAAATTTTGCTTAGATAAATTATGATAGACCTCAATATAGTAATAAAATACTACTCAATTTTATGGTCAATTTACTGTGGTTAAAAAAAAAAAAATAGCAGGGACCAGCAGATGGTGTAATGATTTCATCACTGGACTTCCATGTAGTTGACCACAGTTCAAGTCCCAGACCTGGTAACTTAAACCTAACACCAAGCATATATGCATGTGTGCCCAAAATCCTGAGAGGAGAATGGAGGAGAAGGGATTGCAGTGCAGACATTTCCCCTGGGGAGTGACTTCTCACTTTCTCTCTCTGTCTCTCTGGTCTCTCTGGAGAGCACACATGCCCTATGGCAAAAAAAAAAAAAAAAAAAAAAAAAAAAAAAAAAAAAAAAAAAAAAAAAAAAAAACACAACTCTCTTAAAAAATTTAACATAAACAATCATAGTATAATATTAAGAAAAAAAAGCTAAAAATAAGCATACCCCGCCAACATCATTTCTTCCAGTCACAAAGCACATGCATATGTATATGCAATACAATATATACATAGCACAAAATTTCTAGGGGAAAAAAAGAACATGGAAGATATGATTTTTTTTGGTCGGGAAGCCATGGGGCATAAGCTGTCAGAGAGAGAGAAAGAGAAAGTGAGAAAGTACACCCTGATGGGGCATCGTTATGCCACAAGCCCTCTCTTCTATTTCTTCCTCCTTTCAGGATTTTGTGCTTTTCAAGCCGGCAGGTCCAGGGTTCAAACCATGAAGTCAACCATGTGGAATCCAGCTCCCCTAACCACCAGACAAGGAGCCCAGTATAAAACAATTTAACAGTGGTTATCTCTAGGTGAAAAGATTTCAGGTGGTCTTATGCCCTTTTAGTTATTTTGCACTTTAAAAAAGTTCTGTAATAAACCATATGCAACTTTTTTAAATTAAAAAAATAATTAAAGCCAAAAGAAGTCACTCAAATATTGAGGAAATTGTCTCTATTAGTCTTTGAAATCAAAGAAGTTCTAAAGGAAATGAAAATAACGTTTATTGTTTAGGATGACATGAATTCAAGGAAATAGAACATAGAGATATTCCTTATAAACCTGGTCTAGGAGAGTGGCATTTCTAAAATGCTGGTCCTGTTAGCACTTACTTTCTAAATTTCTCACATTAGTGTTATCTATAGAATGCTATATGTCACACACAAGTGAGAGGAAATGCTATCCATGAATATATAAGGACAACATACACTAGATCGTACCAGGCAAACCGGTGCAGAGAGCCTCCCTAGTTCTCAACAGCAGCTGTCGCGGTACAGAACTGCACCTTTATCGGTCATGTTCAATACGCCCTCTCAGAAAAATTAGGAAGCATTTTAATGTGTGCACATACATTTCTTGAATCTTAGGAGGACACTGGCTTTTGAGAAAACCAACAGAAATAACGGCATTCTAATCACAAAATGTGCTTCTATAGCAGAGGTGGTTTTTGGTTTTGTTTTGTTTTTTGCTTTTTTTTTTTTTTTCCTAAGAACAGAAGAGTAAATCCAAGCAGCGAGTTTACCAGTAACCAAACAAGATCAAACAGGATACAAATTCCCAAACAGAGAAGCCCAGAGCCAAGGGCAAAAGAGGGAGATCCCCATAAAAAGAGAATCAAACAGAAATATCGTGCAAGCAAACAGCTGCCAAACTGGAAAGGAAATCCCAGAGGGTGTATTCAAAAAGATGTTAATCTACAAGATAGAATTCCTCAGCTTTGATAAGACAACAGATTTTCCAGAGGCTTCCACATTCCTCAGTCCATTAACTGTAGGGAGGCTCCCGTCACTGTGTTGGAGTCTTGGGAGTCGGCCCAGATGTCAGTGAGCTCCTTTTCAAGGTGATTAGTTGACAGGAGGATTCCCCCACCTCTTGCCCATCTTACTGAGGACCACTTCTCATTCTATTTCACCTGGCCCCAATCTAGTTATTCCAGGACTAACTATAATAAATTAGTATATAATGATATAAAATTGATAATCAAGTTTATTTAATAGCTAATTTTGCTCAGTGACATCCCCATTTGAATTTTAATGAGAACTACATATATATAATATATATTATAAAATATACTATAAATGAAATGTAATGTATATTATAAATATATAATATTATATAAATGTTATAAAATATATATATATATTAGATTTTGCCATAGGGTGCATGCACTCACCACAGAGACAGAGAGAGAGAGACAGTGAGAGGAAAAGTGATAAATCCCTCCCTTGAGGGAAAGCCATGCTGCAATCCTTTCTTCTCCATTCTCCTTCTGGGATTTTGGGCATGCACACGCACATGCCCAGCATGAATTTCAAGCCGCCAGGACTAGGACTTGAACCTCAGTTGGCCATGTGGAAGTACACCACCTTAACCATCATGCCACCTGCTGACCCAATAATCTGTATTTTAATGCAAAAGGATTCATGAACTGAAATCAGAAAGTGAATGAGGGGTTTCTGGGTGGTCCCAAATTGCCAGTGTCCTCTTCCCTTACTAGAGTTCCCAGGCTAGGAAAGCCAGGCTCAGTATGAAACACAGATGGAAAAGAAAGCAAACTCCCAAATGCTCTGAAGCCTTGGAAGTCATTTGACCTGATTGAAAAGGATTGAACCACACCTGGAGATTTGGGATCTAGACCTGATTTTGTCAGGGACTAGCTGTGAAACCTACGCCTAGTCTATCATGCTCCCATGGGCTTATTTGTTTTAAAAAGACAAGTGAGGCCCAGCTGCTGTGACACTGAGCTCCATAGGCTGGGACCATATGGGAGGCCCAGATTCTACTTCTGGTCCAACTTAAAGGCTGGGCTCAGTGGCTCAGTGGCTTTCATGTCTGCTCTTAAAGATTTGGGAGTCTGAGGCAGGAGGACTGCAACACAGCAAGACTCTTATCTTTGGGAAAAAAAAAAAAAAAGACAGGTGAGAGGGACCAGAGGGTTACAATTATATTCAACCAAAAAATATGTTGTCACTGACTTAGAAGCAAGAATATTGACATATTTAGCAGTGATTTGCCAATAATACAACCTCATTATTCACTGATTACATATTTGCAAACTCACCAACTTGCTAAAATGTATTAATAACCCCAAAATGAAGACTTACAGAATTTTCATCATCATTTGTGGACATTCACAGAGCAGTTAAATATTAGAGACATCCAAACTGCATTTCCCCCACTGAGGTCTAAAAGATGTTCTCTCTCTTTGTTTCAGCTCTCATTTTACGAACATGTATCCTTAGTGTGGTCTATTTAATGCCATGTTTTTCATATTTTGGACCTTTTCACTGGTGATTTCCCTGTTTAAAAATGGCCCAAGCTTAGTGTGGTAGTATTGTCTAGTGTTACTAATTGCAAAAAGAGTCTGGCATACGTTATGGAGAAAATAAGTGTGTTAGTTAAGCTTCTTTTTGGCACAAGTTATAGTGTTGCTTGATAGCAGTTCAATGTTAATAGATCAACAATGTACATTAAATAAGTGTCTTTAAACAGAAACACATATATAAAATATAAGGTTATATATTCATTGCTTAATGGAAATGTCATGGCCAGAAAACTCATAGGAAACTAACCCTCCATTTCTCCTAAGAGTAATGGCTCAGTATTTGTTAATTCAGTGTTTGAGGAGAACTTTATAGAATATAATCGCCATGAATGAAAATCGATTGTACAAAGGGGAGAGAATTAAGGAGTGTAGATATCACAGTGATGAAAGCAGGAATGAGTTTTTAACTTTCTTGCCCAAAACAAAGGAGCCTTCCAAATAGTTACTACTCTCACTACTAATTCAGTTATTTTTCTTTTTTTTTTTTTTTTTTTTGGAGAGGTTTTTTCACTATAGGGCACGTGCGCTCGCCAGACAGACAGAGAGACAGAGAGAGACAGAAAGACAGAAAGCGAGAAATCACCCCCCAGGGGCAATGGTCACGCCGCAATCCCTTCTCCTCCATTCTCTTCTCAGGATCTTGGACACGCACGCACACACGCCCGGCGTGAGCTTTAAGCCACCGGGTCCGGGATGCGAACCGCGGTCGACTACGTGGGAGTCCAGTGACATAGCCATTACATTAACTGCTGGTTCCCAGATTCAGTTATTTTTCAAGGGTATGATCTCCCTCCAAGCCAAAAGGGCCATGTTAGAAGTGACTATTTTTGGAGAAATGTTTGCAATAGGGCATGTGTGCTCATTGGAGAGACAGAGAGACAGAAAGCGAGAAATCATCCCCCAGGGGAGATGGACACACCATAAACCCTTCTCCTCTATTCTTTTCTCAGGATTTTGAGCAGGTGCACACATGCACCTGGCATGAGTTTTAGACTTCCAGGTCCAGGACTCAAACCATGGCCAACTACATGGGAGTCTAGCAACATAACCATTATGCCATCTGCTAGTCCCTAGAGGTGTCTTTCTATAATACCACTTCAGCAAAGAGAATGGAGGTGTTGTCGTGTCTCCACCTGCCTTTGCAGGGCAGTAGGGTAAGAATCATATTCAGGTAACAGGGAAAAACAGGAAGAATTACAGAGTTGGTAGAAAGTCTTGCCCTTAAGTGAGCAAGAATAACCTCCAAAATCAGTGAGAACACATATGACTCATTTGATAATGTTAAAGGTTTTAGAGACCCTTGAACAACAACAACAAAAAAAATCAGTTAGTCAACTCCGTTGGGTCCTGACCATTTGTTTGTGGACTTGACCTAATAATAATTAACCAGTCCCAAAGATTATCTTCTAAAACTGCAGGTGCCAAAAGACAAAAATCTCTATTGAATACCAAACTATTTGGCCCCCAACCTCAACTATACCTCACTTATCATAAATCCTGGCTGTCTGAATCAGTTAAGGCTTGAAATAACACGAAATCAGTCATGAAAACTATACCAGACCTACAAGCCATAGGTACACCCTCCAGCCAAGCAAAGAATGATTTAAATAAAAGTTTTAGAAACCAGCAGCATGATCCATGATAGCAGTGGTGCATTCAAATTGTGCAACACCACCTGCCTACTTTGTTCCTACATCACTTGTGATTATTTAATGGATCTGTGAAATTCAGTTATTCTCCAGATCCTAGCATTTACATTACACTCCAAATATGAAAATTTTTAAATGTTTCTTCCAAGACTTACCTTTAAGTAACTTCAAAGATTGAATCCCACACTTACAAGTTTACTTTGATTACTACTTTTTAGAGGTTGCTCGCTAGTTGATATATGCCCAGGAAAGTAATTTTTTATTTTGCTTTTTTGTTTGTTTGTTTGTTTGTTGTTGTTTGTTTTAAACGCTATGCTTTCTTCAAGCTGTTACATTACAGTTGTTTACTATGAAGGAAATCTCAATCTGAATTTCTAAAATCTATGGTTCCATCTACTGGCAACCTCCAGTACTGCTTTGCATTGCATTAGAACATTTTAGTTAACCTGCATGGTTTTTACATGTGTTGCCTTTTTTTTTTCTTTTTAAGTTTCTTTCTTTCTTTCTTGAGAGAGAGAAAAATACCTTCAACAGGGTCTCACACCACCATCCTCCCACACCCCTTCCTTCCAGCAAGCCAGGATCATGGATACATGTGCACATGCCCAGTGTGTACAAGTTAACCTGGAAACAGAACCCTGATCTTCCATATGGCTTCCTGCATTGCAGAGCATTGCACTAACATGGGACCAAGTGGTAGCACAGTGATAACACAAATGGACCTACTCCAAAAGTCCCAATTTCAGTTTCCAAGGTTTCCCTGTACACACCAGCCATACTTGCACATGTTCATGATCCGAGCCAACTAAGACTGGGGTAGATCATGACATAAAGCCTCTGTTAGGAGTATCTCTCTTTTTCTCTTTATTTTCTCTCTATGGAAGAAATAAATAAACAAATCTTTTTTTTTTTTAATCCAAAATGGAAGTGTTTAAGACTCAGTTATTGTAGTATACACTGGTAGATACTGCTATTAGGCCACATGGGAGGCCCAGGTTAAGTTATAAGCCCACCTTAAAAACTGGCATGGTGGCATGCACCTTTAGTCCCAGCTACTTGGGAGGTTAAGCCAGGAAGATCACAGCATAGCAAGACTCTGTCAAAAGGAAAACTTAAAATAGGTAAATGTAAATGAATGTAGCCATTATGGAAAATGGTATGGAGGATCCTCAAACACTAAAAATGTAGCTACTCTATGGCATTGCTATCCCATTCTGGGTATATTCCAAAGGAACCAAAATCAGTATGTCAAAGAGGTATCTGCACTCCCATTCTCATTGCAGTTATTCACAATAACTAAGATATGGAATCAACCTAAGTGTTTATCAACAGATGACTAGATACAATAAAATAAAATATATTTGTAATTATATACACAAACATATGATGGACTACTTCAAGCCTTAAAAGAATAAAATTCTGTCATTTGCAACATGAATGAACTTAGAGGACATTATGTCAAGTGAAGTAAGGCAAGCATAGAATGACAAATACCATGTAACTACTAATATGGCAAAACTCTGGTTCCCGACCCACAATTCAGAAAGAAGAATTACACATGCTACTTGAGAATGCCCATTGCATCATTATTCAGAATATTATTTTAGAAAAAGAAATTTAAAAATTGAAAACGAGTATACTAGAAGACAAAATAGCTATACAGCAGAATAGATACAGCCAAAGAAAAGATTTATTGAATCAGAAGATAGAGCTGAGGAAATCATCACAAACACAGTACAAAGAGGTGCAACTAATAAAAAGAGAGAATAAAATTTATATTTAGAGGTAAAAGTAGATTTTTAAGAAACAAGAAAACCTTGGAATTAGTGAGCTAAAAATTCTAGTCACGATTTAAGACAAAAAAAATAAGAATAAATATGATAAAAAAATAAAAGGAAAAAATAAAGATTAAAAGGAGAAAATAACAAAACAGAATATGAAGAAATCTCGAAGATAATTAATAAAATCAGTGCTAGTAATTTTTTTTTTTTGAGAAGTTTTTCGCTATAGGGCGCATGCGCTCGCCAGACAGAGAGAGACATAGAGACAGAAAGCGAGAAATCACCCCCCAGAGGGGATGGTCACGCCGCAATCCCTTCTCCTCCATTCTCCTTTTGGGATCTTGGGCACGCACGCACACGCGCCCGGCGTGAGTTTTAAGCCACCGGGTCCGGGACGCGAACTGCGGTCGACTACATGGGAGTCCAGCGACATAGCCATTACGCTAACTGCTGGTTCCCAGTGCTTGTAATTTTTTATAATAAAATATTTCTTGGACTTAAGAGAATGTAATTCCTGCTTACATAGTAGGACACAAAGTTTTGGGTATATCTTTATATCTATAAATTAAGCTTATTGACTCTAGTCTTCAAATCCTTTTGGTTCTTGCCTTATATCCTTTGTGGTTTTCTTTTACTTATAAATCTCTCACTAACATTTTATTTTTAATCAAAATTTTGTTGTATTTCTAAAAGCTTTTGTTTCATATGTTTTGACATTGCAGTTTTGAAAAATAATGTCATGGATACAGTAATTTATATCTCTGGGCCCCACTGTATTCATTTATGAAACTGGGAATTTAGCATCAAATCATATTTACTGCTTTAATTTTATGATCGTAAGCATTTTTCTTCATTTTATTCTCAGCAGGCATCAAGAGAGTTGAAAAACACTTTGCTACAAATACTAACACATTTATAACAAAAGCACAAAGTTCTAGTCAGGAAAATCAAGTTTTACTTCTTTTTCCTCTCTTATTCTAGTCTATTGTAGGAACTACAAATAGATGTCATTAATACTATTGTCATGCAGACTTCACCTTTGTGGAATGCCAACTGAAAGACTGAAAATAAAATGAGTACCCAACCTAGTAATGAAGAGGAGCCGGGATTCATCAGTGTAATCAACAAGTGACAACCCTTATTTTTCAGAATGTAAAGACTGTGCATATTGATTGCAAAAATGGCATCAATTCTCTGTCCTTCCTTAATCATGGCCTTTGCAAAAACCTTTGCACCAACTCCCATTATCAAGGGGTGGCATCTATTTCCCCTCCCTTCGAATCTGAACTTGTTTTGTGATTTGTTTTAGCCAGTATAATATGCAGAAATTATGTTGTCTAGGCTCCAAACCTAGACCTCAGGAGGCCTTAAATACTTTCACTATCCTTTGGATTTCTGCTTCTACTAGGAAAACAAGCCCAGATTAATCAACTGCAGAATGGAGACCAGGTGGAGTAGAATCAAATGGCCAGCTGGCTGCAGATTCATTTGTAAATCCAAACAAAATTGCCCAGGTCAACCACCCAATTGTCTCATAGACTGAAAAGAAAAACAAATGCTTATTATTTTAGGGACTGAAATTTTGTGATTTTTTTTTTTTTTTTTGCAATGTTATGGTGACAATAAATTACTAGTAAAATTCCCAAAGCATTTATTGTAGTAGGTGTAAATTCACTTTTTATGAAACTCATTCACACATTTATTCATTTTCTTAACATTTGTTTTTATTTCTATTTTGTTAAGTAAGGGCTTTGCTTTAGTGAAAAATGTGAGTGCTTATATTTAGTTTTTGTGTCTGGTAATTTTTCTTCCTGCCTCTTAAACAGGTGTTGTATAAGGACTTAACTTGAAGGAGGTGGCTGCAAAACAGTTACCTATAACATCTAAGTTCTCAAACATCTCTGATGGCCAACAAAGCAAATATACCTTCCCTGATTGTAATGTGGATCAGAAGTTAAACATAAACTTAGAGACTCTGCCAACACCCACCACAAACATTTTTGGAGCAGTAAAAGGCAACCTACATCTTTAGAGAGAAAGAACACATATACCACCTCTAATATCTGACAAAAGAGCTCCATCTCAAAAAAAGTAAAATGAAAATAAAATCAGTTGGCTGACCTCATTTATGATTTCCAAAAATCAGTAAGCATTCATGTGATTCTCTATTTTACAACAGATATTGGGCCCAAATGAGTGGCACAAAGATGGGGCAAATAGTATTTTCCAAGTGAGAAAGGAAAAAAAAAATTATAGTGAACAGAATTCTCAGAAAAGAAGGCCAAGAAAAAAGAATAGGGCCAGGCAGTGACACAGTGGTAATGCAATTGGACTGACCCCTTGGGAAAGGTCCTGGATTCACATCCTGAGGTCTCCCTGAGCATACCAGACACCTATGGGGGCTGTGATCCAAGTTGGCTGAAACTGGGGGTAGATTCAAGTGTGAAGTTTCTGTTGAGGGTATGTCTCTCTTGAAAGAAACACACAAGAAAGGAAGAAAAGAAAGAAGGGAAGAAGAGAGGAATGAAATGAGGGAAATCAGATTGACTTGACCTTATTTCCCCCAGTATCTACAATGCCATATATATTTCACATCATCTTTCTATGAATAATTTTAAGCAAGTCATATGGCAAAACAGTAGAAGAAATAGAGTTGATGACAATATAAACTACTTCACATGCACCTTAGCTAACTGTTCTTACATTTTTCAAAATTACCGTTGCCGTAGAAAATTTAGAATATATGGGCAAACCAAAAAAGAAATTAAAATTATCCATAATCCTACCACTTAGATTTATTTTAAATAAATATATACTTTTTTTCTAACTATATCATCATTTAAAAACTAACAGTCAATATATTTCACCAAAAATGAATAATAACCTACATGCTAATTTTCCACTTTTTACTGAAAACCCTTTTCATGTCATTAAAAATTGTCTAACAAGATCATTCATTAAACGAGCATATCGATTTCCCATTGTTAGAAATTTATGTCATCTAAACTTTTTCTCTATTTCATGACAAAGTTGTGATGAACAAAAGTCCTGAGAGCAGAGTAGTTGAGCCGATCTGTGATCCTTTGAATAAATTCCTCCTTGAAGTCATCCCAACTAATATATTTTTTCCTGTTAGTTTTAACAGCATTTATAAAGCAATCCTTATCTCTCAGGGTCAGAACATGTTTGTCTTTGACAATCACAATATTGATTCAAGAATTACTGTCCTTGGCCCTCTGCCTTTCATGACATAACCTCCTGTGAGTGGTTTGCATTTTAGAATGGCACTCTATAAATTAGAGAAGCAAGAAAACTTTCTTCTCAGCTCCTCTCTTTCTAGTCACAGCAATCTTTCACTCTGAAAATTCAAAGTCTCGTATGCTCTCATCAACCCTTCCTCCATTAGTAGATTAGAAAGTCATTATCTAATTCATACCAAGCTCTAAATCTTTACGGAGATGTAATGTATTCTCTCTTTGGTGCTACAGATTTTATCCATGGAATAACCCTTATCCAACTGAAATATAACTTCCAAGCATCAGATATAGGTCTATTTAGAAAATCTTTGGTGAAAGAAGAGAGTCCCTGGATGTGTGGTTGTATAGAAGTTAAAAAATGCAAGTAGTGAACTCTTATCTCCCTTAGTCCTTTACATGGAAGTTAAAAATTCTTCTTTCATTGGCTATGTTAAGATTATATTTGTTAATTTATGAGAGAGTTCATTGCCTGATTTTTAATCAATATGATTTTCTTTAGAACTGTACAATACAGTAAAGAACATCATAGACAATTCAGTACATGCTTGCAGAATAATCATTGGAGCAGGTTTCAAATGTTTACAACATATTGTCAAAGGTTGAAGGTGGCAAATATTTTTACATCCTTGATTTGCCTATTACGTGTCATGTACATGCTTTTTAAAGACCATTCTGTAGTCTACAAAGATGTGTAACGATTATATGTAAATCATAAATTACAATAAATATTTAAAGATAAAAAAATGCAAGTGGTGGACAAGCCTTCTATCATAAGCTCTGTGTATAGGGAACTGGATCAATATACTGTCAATTGCAGTTTGAATACTGGCCCCAACAATTTGCCAAACTCTCTGGGTGCATGTGCATGTGTGCCTTAAATCCTAATGGGATGGAAAGTGAAGGAAAAATTATTGCAGCAGGACCACAGCCCAGTAAGGGTTGTGTTTTTTCTCTCTCTTTCTTTCTCCGGCAAGCACATGCGTCCCTTGGCAATAGAAAAAAAAAAATGCAAGTGGCAAGTGCAAAACAGCATGTACAATATGCTCCAGTTGTACTAAACGGTTTTTTGTTGTTGTTGTTTTTTTTTTTGGCGAGGGAGGGAGAAAGCAGGCACACTTTGCTTCTATAAACATGGAATAGCTCTACAAAGTTCCCAAGAAACAACTAACAGTAGTTGAATTTTTAGAGGAAAACTAGGTGATTGGAAGATCAAAATGGGCAAAGATGTATTTGAAATCTGAAATATTTTGAAACATATTGACATATTTATCTACCTTGCAATATATACTGAAATAAGATACAAAACATTTCATATCTTGAAAATTCTATATCTGCATATACATTACACATTCCAAAACATTGTAATTAAATTGAAAAACAAAACTCACACTACTCCCTTCATATAATAAACATATTCAAAAAAGGTTTGAAAGAAGCGTCTCGAAAATCTGTCAAGTCATTCTCCTTGCACACGGAGACAGGAAGTAAAGTAATCAAGATTCTTTGGGCAGAAAGGGTGTCATTTGACTAACAAAAAAAAAGGTTTCAGATCAAACTTAGTAGAGAGGCATCATTGACGGAAATAAAAAGGACCAGTGGTTAAGATTCATGCTTCTTAAAGGTCATGTGATCAAGGGGTGGCATAATGGTGGTAGGACTGGATACACATGGGGAAGGTCTTGCATTCACATCTTGGAACTTCCCTAAATACACTAGACATTAGCAGGCATGCCAGCTGAAACTGAGGGTGGATCATAATTTGAAGACACTGTAAAGGATATGTGTCTGTGTGTGTGTCTCTCTCTAAAGACATAAACTTTTTTAAAAAAGTAAGCTCAGACAGACTCCCAGTCCAATGATTAAATAAAAACTATTTTTCTTATTTTTTGCCTACAGTAGTAACAGTAAGTTTATGGTAAGATACAGGAGAAAAAAGACCAAAAGACAAATCAACATATTATTCTGGAAGATAAGTGTCTGGTATAAAAGAAGAGAGTATTCGAAAGAAGAATTTTCAAGCTCCCAAGACCATTTATTTCACACTTCTGTCATCTCTGGTTGCCTTTCCAGCAATCTGTCAACAGTTTCTATCTGTTGCCAAAGACAAGCATTTAGCATCCAAAAGGAATGATAGAGTGTATTCAGCTCCCCACCTATGGAGTTTAGGTTTGGCTCTAAAAATAAAACTATGTGTATATTCTCAAAGAAGGACAAAAGCTAATCAGACCATTTTCTGAATGTGCAATTCTTTTATTTTACAAAACATGTGAAGATAGTTGTTGATGTCTTGCACATGTTCTCAGTTAATAAGTCAGGCATTTCTTCATCTGTTTATTGACCTCCTACTAAAAAGGAGTGTTAGGAACTAGGGACAAAAAGATGGTTAAGAATTACCATTCAAGAAGATTTTTGGCTGATGGAGAAGGACAAAGCAGTACATTGTTGATTACAATGAAATATAATCCGTGCTCTAAAAAAAAGTGTGCCCAGAATATTATAGGAGCACAGAGGAGAGGCAGGGTCAAAAGAAAGCTTTCAAGAAGGAATGACACTGATTTGGACTGTAAGGGAAGGAGGAAGTAGTGGGTTGAAGAATTAGAGAGATAGGCTGTGGACATCAATTACCTATAAGGGTAGTCCCCTCTCTACTCAGCATCAGTCCTCAGGCCTCTCCTTCTCTGTTCTAAATTTCAGGGTCTTGTCTCTTCCCTGTCAGCCCCTGAGACTCAGAAAAAGAGATGATGAGGACTGTACTTGGGGGGTTAATAGGCCTAGGGCCATGCCAGCAGATGAGGTGGCGGCAGGAGACTGAAAGGCAAGAAATGAGGAGAATTCAGATTCTTTCTTCTCTGTCTTGGACAGTGTCTCTGACTCATCAAAGTCCCACTCTAACTTCTGCTTCTGTTCAACAGACTCGCCAAGGTACCAGCTTGGATGAGTTGATCCCTTCAAACTAACTCCCGTATTCTCTCCCTCTTGACAAGGGATGGCAAGGGCTTCCTGCTGTTCCTACTCACTCATGACTTCATTGGTCCTGTGTGACTTCTCAGCTTTTTCTTCACTTGTGTCTACAATTTCCTGTTATCATTTCCTGTGTTAGTAAAGTCTCTCTGTTTTAAATAGTCCAGAAATTCCTGGTAAGACCCTGAGAGATGAACTGTCTACCAGAATCTGAGCTTCTTGAATCTAAGAACAACCCCTTTGAATTGCTTTATGCACCACATCTAAACAATTGACACACCAAGAGAGGAAGAAAGAGAGAGGAGGGAGAATAGAAAAGAGGGGGAAAAGAAGTGAAAAATCAAGAATAAAAATGCCCCGACTTTTTCACATCGAAAGGAACTAACGCGGACTTTTACAGTCGTACTTATTTGTGTGACATCCTGACCCATCGTTAGCCTCTGTATCCTGTGTGACTGAGGATGAACAGTTGTCTAACAAGATGCCTAATCACGGTGAGAGGAAAATGAGATCTTGTAAGAACTGGTCCATGAAAGGGTTTTTCTGTACTGTGAATGCCTCTTACCCTATTAAGAAATAGAGGGAAGTCCCAGTTATTCTTGGTTGACTAGATCTCGAAGAAAATTAAAGCAGCTGCTGAAATCTGGCCTTTGCCTTATGTTGTGTATTCTTCCCTAATGTGGAGATAAGCTCATCTGCAGCATCTATGCTCTTGATGATAAAATGTGTACCTTGTTTATTGAGGCAGGCTGGCCGGTCACTGAGCAAGCTCAAAAGCTAGAGCTTAATATCCATGTCCTGTTCATCCTATTTCCATTCTACTTCAAAAAGCAGTGGAAGGAATAGCCAAACTAAACTACAGACAGTGTGCGGCATAAAGTCACATAAGACCTTGACCCTTCTGAAATGCAGGAATAAAACATAAGGACCATGTTTATCCCACATTGGTTTCCTGTCTACATTATTTATTTTTAATGAGTAAACAGACTTGGAGAGTAATGATGTAGCCTCTAGAAGAATTACTAAGAAATAAGACACAATTTCTGTAAATCTTCAGAAAGGTACTGATGTGAAATTCCAAACATAGTGTGGACATATGTTTTTCCTTGGGCCATAGTTTTGTAGATTTATGGAAATATGTAAGAAGTTTCAATGACAGATTCGTGGTCCTTGTTCAATATTAGCAGAGTCAAAAATATATAGATTTTGCTAATTTTGACTAAGTACATCACTAGTTATATTTATTGAAAGTTTATTAATTGTTTTCTTGTTCATAACAAATCGGTAGTGTTTTTTAGAATCATCAATATTAAATTTATCCCATGTATCCTTTTTCCTAGCTCCACTTCAGACTGGATGAATTGCCAACGACAGAAACATTGTTTGGAGCCCTCCCAAAAACTACAAAACAATCTATGAGTCTGGTAGCTTGCAATTACTTTGGAACCATGAGACTCCTCAGTGCATCTCAAGTCTACTCGGCTGCCAAGTGAGCTTTTTCCACCAGATTTGAGATGGACCAGGAACCCTGTTTCCACACCTTCCTCAGTAACACTTTTGTGACCTTCACCAAAATTTATGTGATTTTACCAAAACTTAGATTGTATAAACCTTTATTTTCTCACCTGTAAAGTAGTTCACTCACTTGGGCATAAAGAAAAATAATAATAATACTAGATTAAATGCTTAATATCTCTGAAAGAAACACGTATACTATACATAAAAATGATATGATTATTCCAAAGTCACCAATGACCATCCATGACTTTGGACATGCCACTGAACTTCCCTATGTCCCAGTTTTCTTATCTCTAAGATCATAGTAATAATACCATGTGTTGGGATCAGCAGATGGCATAATGGTTATGTTGCTGGACTTCCATGTAGTCGATCGCAGTTCAAATCCTGGACCCCCCAGCTTAAACTCATGCCGGGCACATGTGCATGTGTGCCCAAGATCCTGAGAGGAGAATAGAGAAGGGATTGCAGCGTGGCCACCCCCTCAGGGGGTTGATTTCTCATTTTCTGTTTCTCTCTGTCTTTCTGATGAGCACAAACCTCTAAAAAAAAAAAAGAAAGAAAGAAAGAAAGAAAGAAAGAAAGAAAGAAAGAAAGAAAAAAGTAATAATACCACGTGCCCCATGGTCATACATGGGATTAACTGAAGCACTGTAGAAAAAATGTTTTGCCCAGTGCCTAGCATATAGTAAGCCTTAAATAATGTTAACAATCATCACCAGTTGCAATAGTAAAATGACTGATTCATATTTACTGAGCACCTACTATGTGCAAACCACTTGAATGCACAAATGAATACTAGACACAACTCCTAGCCTTGAGAAACATACAAATACTTAAAAGAATAGCATGAAAGTATGAAGAGTTAATAATTTAATACAACATATTCTGGGCAAGGCAAATGATACACCGTTTCAGAGCCACTGGGATGGTCCAGAGAACTATAGAGCTTCTGAGATAAAACTCTGAGTTGCCAAGTAGGAGTGAGGGGATAGGACCTTCTACTTCCATTTTAATCTTTGGATATGGGTCACCTGGAAAGAGGGTACAGCCTTGGACAAGACCAATTTCAGTTCCCAAAGAATCTTGGCAGCTGCTCATTGTCTTAAGGCAGCACTTCTAGCTGCTGTGGGAGCAGGTGTTTCATCCATGAGGGTGAATCTGAGAGGCCCAGTCATGTCCGCACACGAGCCCCAGGGATGATTCAGAGCACCTCTTACTGAGTCCAGAGTCTTTCTGTCTCCCAGGGAGCTCTTGGTCCCCCAAAGTCCTTCCAAGGCAGCTCCAAATTGGATCATCAGTAAGGGACCCCTCATAATCATGCAGAGCATCACATTCAGGGAACGCCAAAAACTACTGTGCACATAAGAGTTCCTCATCTATGAGACACACAAAGATGACTCCAAAGGCTGTTATGATAAGCAAGGGTAGATCAGCTCTCTGGGGCAAAAGAATCAGAAAACTTCTGTTCATATACACATACCTATAGAAAATAACTTCAAAATGCACCTAAATCACTTCCTTGCAGTTCATTTCATTATAAGCAAGTCCACTGAATGTCAAGACACAAAAGGAATAACTCTCTGAGTTTGCCTGTTTATTTTATATTTAGCTAGATTTGACAAATTTTCATTTTATTTATATTATCATGTTAAAGAATATTTGATTTTTCTCTGCCCTATCTCCCCACTACCATAGCCAGGGATAAAAGGCAAGAAGAAACTAAGAAACCAGAGAAGAGTTCCAAGAGATAAAAATCTTTATGATACTCTTGGACATATTTTTGAATATGTATAATAATTAGAACTATATTCTTATGCTTCCTCCCAGTCATCCAGAAATTGGGTTTTGTTTAATTGACTTTCAACAAATTGGCCTTTCTGCTTCCCCCACAAATGCGTGGACTGCTGACAGTGAGTCACGGAATCCTAGGAATTAGAGTAGGAAGGGATGTCAGAATCCTCTCATCCGATTAAACGAACTGCAGCATGAGTCATCAAACCCCTCCGTGGACACTCTGGGTGAGGTCATACGTGGGCTCTTGAGGCTGCCTCCCCTATCTTTGGGCAGCGATGATCTTTAGAAGCACTCCTGGGCCCGTCACGCTCACCCCTGGAGCCCTGCAGAATACCTCCCACCGCATCCAGATGCTCTTCCCTCAAGTGGTGAAAGGAGTTCTCATATGCACCTGAGTCTCTTCATGCCCTAATTAAAATGTCCAGGCTCCTCCTGAGATTCTATTTTGCTTGTTTTCGTGTCCCTTTACCTTCCGGAATGTTCACCTCTGAATCCTTTCTAGTCATCAGCTTCCACTTATAAAGCCGTCACTCTGCCACATCTTTTTTTTTACTATAGAAATAACAGATTTTGAAAAGTTTATTAAAACCACATAAAAACGTATGTGTAATGTATATATTTATATTAGGTAAAAAGTTTTGTGATGTTAGGTGTGCGAAAGTTAGAAACCATAAACAAAAAGGAAAGTACCCACCATCCATAGCTGTCACCTGTTGTCTTTACCTTCCCAGAGCCCCCTCCTCCTCCCTTTAGTAACAGCACTGATTTCCCATCATTTAAAGTGTCCTGTCCTTCTCTAAGCAAGGATGGTCATGTGACCCAGGATAGGCTCATCAGATTCTCTTCTTTTGAGATTTTGAATCTTGAAGGGAAATATATAAGGATGGAAAAGTGCTTGGAGCAGATGAACTCCATAAACATTGGGGGCTCTTCTTCATTTCCAACTACCCATGTCTAGGAGATCCCTTTGATATCAACTTTCCTATACTCAGGTGTTGGGTTTTTCTTTAAGTCTATTTCCTGCCCCATAGCTTTCAGGACACTCCATGTTTATTTGAGTTACTAGACTTGTTGCTTAACTAAGGCATTGTCCCAACATCCAGAAAGAGCCAGCAGTTAACATATTGAGTGGATAACATCCTGGTTTTTTTCATTGTGTGGATTAAAGAGAGAGGCAAGTCAGATGAAAGGGAAGAGAGTAAGGCAGAATATATGAAGATAAAATTTACTTTCCAAAAGTGAATGGAACAATTTAAGCTGGTCAATACATTCCTTTTTCATTGAACAAAATGGTGAACAACCTGCAATGTATCTCACTCTAACATCCTTATTTTTTGTTGCTATCATGGCCGTAAATAAAGGTATAAACCAGCATACAAAGGTCAAAACATGCTCTCTCCTCTCCAGGAACTCAGATCTAGTTAGAAAGTGACTCATGAACTCAAGCAATAATAAAAGATCTACAAAGAATTTCCTCCAAATAATCAAAGTTTTAGACACTCAGAATAAGGAGCTTTGTATTCCAGCACAGCCTTCATTGCTTGAGAAGGTAGGAACAGTGCTTCTTCCTTCAGCTGTGCAGGCTTAGCCTAATCAGTCACCTCTCAGCCTCTCCAGCAGCAGCTGTGTTGTTGTGTCTGGTCCTTCTCTGATCTGTCACCACCAGGAAACATGGAACTTACACCTTCTGATATCCCCAGTATGATGGGGAGTGATGGGAATTGAACTTTGGTCCTTAAGAGTTCCCTGGCCCAGGAGGCTATCTCTAGAACATGGGAGATTTCTGGGAGAATCAAGTCGCACCTTGTCTTGACACTCAACTCACAAAGTGCTAGGGTACTGGCTCAGATCCAGTCTGAAGTGAAAACTTCAGAGCCCATAGACACCCAAAGGAAGAAGTAAGAGGCAGGACAGGAAGGGCAATAACTAGAACTATGTGCAAAAGAAAGACTGGTTACTGTTGATGGGAACGTATGGAAAATAGTATAGGATTTCCCTCAAAAAATAAAACTAGAACTATAGGAACGATCCAACAATCTCACTACTGCTACATATCCAAAGGAAAAGAAATCAGTATGTCAAAGAGGTATCTCTAAGTGCCCATGTTTTTTGCAGGACTACTCAATATGGAATCCACTTGAGTGTTCATCAACAGATGAGTAAAGAAACTGTAGTTTTATACACAATGAAATACTATTCAGATTTTTTAAATTATGAAATCTTGAGACCAGCAGGTGATTAAGGCACTGAACTCCCACATGCCCATCATAATTCAAGTCCCAGACCTGGCAGCTTACTTTCTCACTTTCTCCCTCTCTCTGCCTCTTTCTGGTCAAACTAAAAAGGAATAATAAGAAAAGAAAAAAGAAAAGAAAAGAAAGGAAAAGAAAGTTAACAATAATTCTTTAAAAAAAAATCATAGTGAAATCTTGTTGTTTTTGACAACATGAGTGAACCTAAAGGACATCCTGGGAAGCAAAAGAAGCTGATCACAGAAAGAAGTACTGCGTGATCTCATTTATATGTGGCATCTAAAAAAGTTGAACTCAGAGAAGTAGAGAGTAGAATTGTTGCCAAGGGATCACATGGTAGATGTGCAGGAAGAAATTGGGAGATGTTGCTCAAGGGGTACAAATTTGCAGTGACACAGGATGAGTAACCTCCAAAGAGCTAATGTTCATCATGATGACTGGAGTTACTAATACCGTACCTTAAACTTTAGAAGTGCTAAGAGAGTCGATCCTAAAAGTTCTTAACTCCCAAAATGGGAAGTATGTGAGGGGACAGATACACTAATAAGCTTGATTTCACCATTTCACCATTTATACATATTTTAAAACATAACATTGTATACATTAAATATATATCATTTTTAATTGTCAGTTACATGTTAATAAAGCCAGGAGGAGAAAATAGACAGTACTGATTATAGGAGAACCTTTTGGGGACATAATTTGGAATCCCTTATAGAACTGCCCTGGGCATTTATAGAAATGCCTTCCTCCCATTCTTTCACTGCTCCTGTGGCCCCTCTAAGTGAGCACCAACCCCAAGAGTGGCCTTTCACACAAGGGTGAGTGACTGGAACAGGCCAATCATGCCTAAGGACCTTGAGTCACCAACTCAGCTTTTGTCTTAAGTAAAAAGAAAAATTCAAGAACCTTCTGTATCCCCCTTCAAGATGACACCAAATGAACTCTCAGCTTTTAGGGCCATGAAACTCTTCATAGAGGTTCCTAGAATGTTAAGTCTACCAGGTACAGCTGGGTCTGGAAATGCACAACATGAGGCTTCTTACTCAAGGCCAGAGCAGCCCCTCAGTCTCAGATGTGGGAGAGTTTTCCAATCCCCCAGCTCGCTCTGGAGACTAGGAGTGGCAGCTAAGACACAGGCTTCTCACAGTGTCAGAATACGGTTTAGGACTGCGATGTGACTAGACCTCATGTGGGATTTCTCCCTTTCTCTCTCTCTCTCTCTCTCATCTCCCCCCCTTTCTACTTCCCTTCCTCTCCCACATACATTTTACTATTAATAGAAAAATAATTTGAGGACAAGCAGGTGGTGAAATGGTTACCTTGCTGGACTCCCACATAGTCCATCATGGATTGAGTCCTGGACTAGGCAACTTAAAACTCTTGCTGGGTACATGTGTGTACATGCTCAAAATCCCAAGAGGAGAATATAGAAGAAGGGATTTTAGCATAACCATACCCCCCTGGGGGATTGTTTCTCGCTTTCTGTCTCTCTGTATCTCTCTATCTCTCTGGAAAGCACATGCACCCTCCAGCAAAAATCTCTCTTAAAAAAATAGGAAAAATTGTTTTGAAATGTCAGCCACTATTATTTCTTTTCCTATTCTCAGCCTGGCAGAAGTGCAAAATATAAAGAGGTGGTTATTTTTTTCTAGCTTTATCTTGCCCAAGGTTAATGTCATAAATCAGCTGTGGACAATAGAAACTCGTGATGACAGAAATGGTCTACAACTGCATCTAGTACCATAGCCACTAGCCATGTGGAGCTACTGAACACTTGCTCTGTGGGCAGTAGAGACTGGGAAACCCAATGCTTTCCTTTAGCTTTCTTTAATTCATTTGAGTTTAAAAATTCGCTTGTGGTTAATGTCTACCTTATTGGACAATACACCCCTGCATAATCAAATAAGAAGTGATAAGGCTTTGACAGCACAATGATAGGGATTAAATTCCAAATTTAGGTGAAAAGAGACAACACAACGGTTTAAGCAACTGATAGATCTTTTCCAAGGGCAAGAAGCGATCAAGACTGGCACTGGGTGTCTGAAAGACTGTGCAGGAAAAAGAAATGGCCCGAGGAGGCAGCTAAGGTATCAGTCCCCCATTCCATTCACAGAGGGACAGGCTTACAGACAGCTGACCACATGGCTGGTGCAGGAAGGAAGGGGTCTCTGTGTTTCCACAGGCAGTTAATCTCTTGGGGCCAAGATGACTGCTCTTGCTATCAGGTAGATTAACTGTGTATTTATGGCCCTGCCTGGAGAGTCCAAAATCCATCATAAACAGTTCCAAACAGCACACTCAGATCCCGGCAAAGGCCTGTTTTCTCTGTATACAACAGAGCAACTTGTTATAAACTGCTAACAGGTTGGGGAGGGCTGGAGGAGAGCGGGGAAACATCAGAAAAGGCCCCCTTTTTTTGTAGATGCAGTGCTGGAGTGATAAGGAGTGTGGGTCTCAAGCTTGAGACCAGATGCCCTCTTGGCTCTGCACTTCGGACAAAATGAGACTCGCGAGATGATACAGGGAAGGGATGATGATGGCCGACAAGGAGGCAGCCGCTGGCAGGAAGGCAGTGGAGTGCTCCTCGTTATCAGGAGCAGCTGTTAAGTGACGGGGTTGCCCTCTAGTTTACATGTCTGCTTGTCTGGCTCTCACTTGGGAACTGAAAAGCAAATCATAAAAAGAAAATAAGAAACAAACAAACCGAAAAACCATCCTGGTTTGACTTTGTTTCTAAATGAATCTCCAACCACATCAAGAATGCTGTCATTGAAGTTTCCTCTCATTTAGAAGTTGTATAAGGCAATTCTTGGAAGGGGACTTCAGAAAGTTTGTGGAAAAATAGAATCAAAGCATGAGTTGATTTAGGTGCAGAAAGTTTCACAAGCTATGTGGTTTTTTCCCCTCTTATGCACGTTCCATGAACTTTTTGAGTTTTCTTCCTATGCCTCTTCCTGGTAAGGAGACAAGAAAACATTCTCACCTACACAAATAGCAGATGCCATTTCAAGGTTAGTTAAGTGTAAATTCAAACCCCCCTTTTCTATCTGCCTGGAGAAGATGTGCTGTTCATCTTAGAAATGTTTGTATCTTAGACCAAGAATTCTTTTCAGAAGTTTATTCTAAAGGAAAAAAAATCAGAGATATACACGAACATCAATGCACACAGATGTTTATTACAGCAATATTAATAACAAAAGAAACTATGTAAATCTCCAAAGAGGATTTGGTATATTCATACAATAATAGAGTTTTACACAGCCATAAGATAATCCTGATTTCAGAGATATTTAGTCACAGAGGGGAATGAATATTTTCATGGTGTTAAATGAAAAATGCAAGATATAGTGTGTGGTCCCAATTTTCTTGGCCATATGGTTTTGGCTGTGGGGATGGCTGTGTAAAACTAAACTGAAAAAATATTTCAAGATATTTGTAAAAGTAATCTTTGGATCAAGAAATTAGGAATCATTTTTAATCTTCTTCTTTTATGCTTTTCTGAAATTTCTAAAATTAGTATAACATAAAATCAAAGGCATCTGACATCCCATAGCCTCCCAGCAGCCAGGCAAAGGAAACAGACCTTCAGTCACCTAGAATGATAAGAATATAGCTCCTCCAAACTTCTTGGTCTAAGGTTTATTATCTGACCCAGAGAACACAACAGTTAGTTTTACTTACAGCTTCCTGGGAAATTTAAAGTCAAACCAAGCTTCCAGAAGAGTTTTCCTCAACATTAACCAATAGATTTTATTTTCCCCACATGTACAAAAAGAAATGAGCTTTCTCTAATGTGTTTATGTGCTGGTTAAGAGGGAAGTATTTCTGCTCATACCATTAGAGTCTTACAGACATTCAGTTTTTATTCCCAATTCTCATTAGTCATAACTATTCCTTTGCTTTATTCTGAGCTATTTTCCAATCTAGAAATATGAAGAATGTGAATTCTCTACACACAGAGACTTTGTATTGATCAATCCTTAACTCCAGCACCTAAAATAGTGTCTGATACATAATAGACACACAGTAAATACTAAATTAATGGATGAAGGGATGGATGAACAGATGGATGGATGGGTGGGTGAAACTCCTCCTTTCGAAAACTAAACAAAATGGGCAAAACTTTTAAGTAAACAACTGAGTCAAATTCTGCACATTGTTCTAGAGTGAAAATTTTAACACAGTGAATTTTCGCATAAAACAAAGTCATTACCCAATCAATAAATAAGTCAAAATACACCATAATACTAGATTAAAAATAAGAAGCTGAACATGACTAATTCCTTTAATTTAGCAAATAACCTTATCACTTTGAGTCAGCAGTCAATCATAGTTCGCCTAGAAACGCTGATCCTAGTAGTTAAGTCAGTTTTTCTTTTCTACTTTATGACTTTTCTGTTGCCTACAATTATTTGCAGATTTTATTTTCTTTTTTTTATTATCATCATAATCTTCTTTATATTATATTGGATTACATATAACTTTACAGTGTATTACAATGCTTTTTCAAAAGGGAATGTCATGCATGTCAGTCAATATAGAGACATTAATCTCCCCACTTCAACATTCAATATCTTTTCTATGTTTTCCCCAATCATTATTATTATTATTCTAATTATTTTTTTAAAACAGTCAATCACTATTTCTCATTTTGCTTGTAAAAAGACTTTGCCCATCATGACAGATTTTATTTTCTAAAATGCCTACAACAATGTCTCTCATTTCAAATATTCTTCTGAAATGTGACCTTGCCCTTTCCCCCTCAAGAGCTAGAATCTATTTCTCTTGAATCTGAGTACATCCAGGTTCAAACTGTGCTTCTCTAGCCAATAGTCTAAGGAAGTGATCAGCCACTTTGTCTCCAGGAACTGATGAGACTTCCTCAAGAGCCTTGAGACCATGTGGAAAGAAAGAGGGACTGGCTGAGTCCACTCTTCTAAGAGTCTCTCTCTAAATACATTACTATTCCAAGGTACTGGGGTTAAGACTTCAACATATGAATTTTGGAAGAACAGAATTTGACTCCTAATACCTGGTCTATGAGGAAAATAACCATAATAGTGGTTACCTCTGGAAGGAATGGCAGTTAGGGATGCACTAGGAAAAGGAATAGGGGATTTTCTGGGGTTGATTATAAGTTGTTTATGGTGATAAGGGTTTGAGTTATGCAAGCGTCTGTATTTGTTAAACACACTAAAACATTACACTTAAGAGTTTTGCATGTTATTGTCTATCAATTTTGCCTCAAAGAAAACCAGGGGAAAAAATATTGAACTCCAGTTAATGATACGAATGAATGTATGCACAGTGTTAGGGACTGAAGTATACTGATATCTGCAAATGCGTTTTCATTTTTTAATTTTTATTTTAATTGTACATATTTATGAATTACAGTGTGATGTTTAATATAGTCATACAATGTTTGATCATTGAGCCAGGGCAATAAACATATCCATCATCTCTAATATTTATCATTACTTTCTGTTGTGAACATTTAAGATCCTTTCTTCTAGATACATTGAAGCATACATTACACTATCATCACCTACTGTGTATTTTTTTATATCTTTCCTAGCACTGTATTATATACTTTTGTCCAAGTGTGTTAAAATAAAAATAATAAATTCTGTGCTTTCAGGAAAGCTGCAAATCCTAACAAGAAAAACTGAGATGGCTTTTCTCTGTGTCTTAAGCAGCTGGTCTCTTTATTTTTTTTAATTGTGGAAAATAAAACATGTAAGATCTACTCTTAACAAATTTTCCAGTGTACAGGACAATATTGTTAACTACAGGTACAATCTTGTACAGCAGATATCCAGAGTGTTTTCATCTTGCTTGACTGAAACTCTACACCTATTGAACAGCTCTCCACATATGCTCTAACTCAAAGCCCCTAGAAGTTACCATTGTACTTTCTGTTTCTATGAATTTGACTATTTTGGTTATCGTATGTAAGTGGTTTCATGCACTATTTGTCCTTTTGCGATTAATGCATTTGACTTAACATAATGTCCTCATATTTCTTCCACATTATAGCATACGACAGGACATCCTTTCATTTTTATGACTCTTGTAGGTATATATAGATTTTCTTTCTCTATTTTTCCATAGATGAATATGTTGGTTGTTTCTGCTTCTTGGCTATTGTAAACCATGCTACTATAAACACAGAAGAGCAGTTATTGCTTTGAGATTATTATTTCAATTCTTTTGAATAAATACCCAAAGTGAGATTGCTGGGTCATATGGTAGTTCTGTTTTTAAATTTTAAGGAAACTCAGTGTCGTCTTTGATAGTGCCTACACCGTTTTACCTTCCCACTAACAGTGTATAAAGGCTCTAATATTTCCACATTCTTGTGACTTTTACTTTCTATTTTTCTGATAGCCATCTAATAGTTGTGAAGGGATAACTCTCTGAGTCTTTGATTTACATTTCCATGATTATCATTGATGTTAAGCATATTTTCATCTACCTGTTGGTCATTTGTATGTCTTCTTTGGAGAAATATCTATGCAAATCCTTTGTCCATGATTTTTCATCATGTTACTTGGTGTTATTGAGTTTAATAGTTTCTTATATGTTTTGGATACTAATGACTTATCAAATATGTGGTTTCCAAACATTTTCTTCCACTTCATAGGTTGCTTTTTCACTTCTCTAATGGTTGGTTTCCTTTGCTGTCCTGTGCAGAAGAAGCTTTTTTGTTTGATGTAGCCACATTTGTCATTTTTGCTTTTGTTGCCTATGCTTAAGATGTCATATCTGAGAAATTATTGCCAAAACCAATACTATGAATTTTTTCTCTAAGTCTTCTTCTAAGAGTTTCGTGGTTTCAGGTCTCACATTGAAGTCTTTCATCTATTTGGAGTTGAATGTTGTGTCCAGTGTAATTGTATAATTTCATTCTTTTGGAGGTAGATATCCAGTTTTCCCAACAGGAATTGTTGAAGAGACTATCTTTTCCCCATTGCATAGTATTAGCAAACTTATTGAAAATCATTTAAATATATATGTATGAATTTATTTCTAGGCTTTCTGTTATATTTCATTGGTCTATATGTCTTTATGCTGTATCATACTGTTTTGAATACTATAGCTTTGTAATATGTTTTGAAATCAGGAAGTGTGGCACTATCAGTTTTGTTCCTTCTCAAAACTGTTTTTTCTATCTAAAGTTCTCTGAGGTTCCAAATTAATAGCAGGCTTGTTCCTTCTATTTCTTTAAAGGTGTCACTGATTGGGCCATCCCTGTAGTGCAGTGATTAAGGAAGCCAGATCCCACATGGTATACCAAAATTTGAATACTGGTCCAGGTACTGAAAAACACACTGAATGTGTGTGTGCATGTATGTCCCACATCATAACAGGTTGGAGAAATAAAGGAAAAAGAATTGCAGCATAAGCAACTGTCATGGGGTGGAGTGTTCTCTCTCTCTCTCTCTCTCTCTCTCTCTCTCTCTCTCTCTCTCTTCTCTTTGGCAAGCACGTGCACCCTCTCACAATATTTTTTTATTTTTCATTTTTATTTATTTATTTATTTACTTACTTACTTATTTATTTATTTTGGAGAGGTTATTTCCTATAGGGTGCATGCACTCACCAGAAAGAGAGAGACAGAGAGATAGAAAATGAGAAATCACCCCCCACACACCAGGGGGAATGGCCACGCTGCAATTTCGTCTCCTCCATTCTCCTCTCAGGATCTTGGGCACACATACACACGCGCCTGGTGTGAGTTTAAGCCATTAGGTCCAGGACTCGAACCAAAGTCGGCTACATGGGAGATCAGCAACATAGCCATTACGTTAACTGCTGGTCCTCTAGCAATATTTTTTTAAAGAAAGAATTAAAATGTCATTGGGATTTTGATAGAGATTGCACTGAATCTGTAGGTCACTTTGGATAGTATGAACATTTTAACAATTTTAAGTCTTCCAATCCATGAACATGGAATATCTTTCCATTTATTGGTGTATTCTTTCATCTTTTTTCAGCAGTATTTCGTTTTTGTTAATATACAATTCTTTCATCTCCTGCTTAAGTTTATTCCTAACTATTCTTTTTATTATGATTATAAATAGGTTGGTTTTCCTTTTGGGGTTGTTCATTGATAGTTGTTATAAAAATGCAACCAATGCTTATATGTTGATTTTATATCTTGCAACTTGGCTGAATTTGTTTATTAGTTCTAATTAATTTGTTCATTCTCTTTATTAGATCTAATTGCTTTTTGTATAATCTTTAGAACTTTTTTTATTATTTTTTAACTTGACCAAAGAGTGAGAGAGAGAGAGAGGGAAAATGAGAAAGTAAGCGACAAGACCTGGGACCCAAACCATGATCAGCCATGTGGGAGTCCAGTGCCTTATTCACTATGCCACCTGTCAGCCCCAATCTTTAGAATTTTCACCATAAGATTATATTATCTGCAGAGATATTTTACTTCTTCCTTTCCAGTTAGAATGCATTTTATTTCTTTTTCTTGCCTAATTGCTCTGGCCTAGAACTTCAAATAGTATGTTGAAGAGAACTGGCAAGAGTGGGCATCCTTGTCTTTTTCCTGCTCTTAGAGAAAAAGCTTTGGTTTTTCACCATTAAGTATAATTTTAGCTTGGGATTTTTCATATATTGGGGTTTTTTTATTTTTAAATTGTGACTTCTTTGCTTATTCCTACTTGTAGACATCTGGAATTATGAAGAATGGTAGAGTTTGATTAATGTTTAAATTCAGTTACACTCAAATGGTTCAATTTCAAGATGTTTTTAGTTTTCAATTTGACTTTTTTCTCAGTAAATATTGATATAAAAGAGAAATATTCCAATCCCCCTTATTTTCCCTTCTAAAAAATTTCTTTGAGAAATACAATATTCAAGAATGCCACTTTATTTTATAGCATTATCTTACCACAAATTTGGAATAGGATACATTAAACAAGATTCGCCTAAATTGGCATAAGTTTGTTTTGGCATCATTCACTTCCTGGGAGCTAGTATGCTTGTTATGCAACTCAAAAGACTGGGCTAATTGTTGACCTAACAATAGTGCAGCTGCAAGCTGAAAAAACACCCAGGTCCCCACAGGACAGCTAAAAAAATACAAAAGTACATCATTTGTAGTAGGCAAATAGACTAAATTCAGCCCCATAGGCAAAATTTTTCTGGGGAAAAAAAGCTTTTCCTTATGATAGAACTATGCCTGCACATTACATGTAATTAAGATGATTCTTAAAAATAGTGGCACTATCAACAAAGAAAAAACTAATTAAGTATGTGGCAAGGACCCATCTTTCTCAAAATATTCTTCAAGTTGAGCTCTGCATCACCTATAAATGTATTGTTCAATCCAACATGTGACTATTAAGCCCAGAAATATGCAACTGAGAAACTAAAAATTTAGCTTTATATATTTAAATTAAAATTTTAAAACTTGTGATCAACTCATTTATTAAAAAAACTTTTAACTATGTTTAAAACCACTTGATGTGTATCTATCCTTCCAAACATAAAATTTACATTCAAACTACATAATACATACATCTGACATAAATTTAAGCCCCAAGGGGAAATGTATTCTAAATGGAAAATTCACCCTGATTCCAAAGCTTTAATATGAAAAAAAAACCTGAAAATAACTTTTAATGTGTATTATGTTTTCAAATGATAATATTTGATTCATCCTAAGCTAAATAAAATACATTGTTGAGATTCAGTTTATCTTTTTATCTTTGCTATGAATTCTAGAATGTTAAATTATGTGTGTGGCTCACATTGTATTTCTATTGAACAGCTTTGACCTAGAGAATTGTCTTTATATTCTAATTCGCTTTTGGAATAAGAATGTAGTCAAAGTTTGAAAGATTCCATGTCTGAATTTTTTTAACTCTATGCTATCTAAACAGTGTCAATTAGATTTTTATCTCGTATTCAAACTTTTTATGCCTGACTTGCTCCAATTACGGTGTTTCATTGAGGATATAAAAATAAAAATCCCAGTACCAGTCTTCCAGAGTTTTAGAGTCTAGTGACACAGTGATCAAAGACAAAAATCGAAATGGTTGTGATAAGTTAGAAAAAAAAATATATAGGGGACATGAAAATGCAAAGAACTTAATTTGGCCAGCAGACGATGTGGGGAAGACATCCTAGAGGTAGAGACTATTGAACAAGGAGTTTGTTCAATGCTTCCTTTTCTATTGATAGTCTATTCCCAGAGCCATTGTTGTATACATGTTATAGAGTCCTGTTCTGTTGACTAGTCCTCTCTGAATAGATTCACATTTACTCGAGCTTATAATTTATTCAAATAGAATAAAAAGAGGAGATAGGTGCATGCACTGGTGCAGCCTGAAGTTTGATGTCAGGTTTGCTGTCTCAGAAATGAACGCATCTTCTGCCCTTAAGAAGGAGTGTCCACTTGCTGTCCAGGAATCCCTGCTGTAAGGTAAACAGATCACCCCAGTGGGAAGTTCAGCAGATTTTAGTGTGGAGATCTGAGTTCTTTCGTTTGCTGATTACTGTTTATTTATCAGTCTGCTTAGCTCACTCTGGTCAAAGTTACAAAGTAGTGGCTATTTCTCCTTTCTTCTCCCTCCTAGCTACAGAATGATTCTCTTGATAAAGAAGTTGGAGAGAATAAAAATGATGTGCCCCAGCAATTCTTTCCTCAAATCTTCTTTACTGTTCTCATTATATGATGCCATAGCAAGCCCCTTTACTTTCATTTTTCCAGAAAAATTTACATCCTACTCTTGACCCAGAAAGCTACATTAATTCTATCAGCTATTGATAATCTCATTCAACTTCATTCAAGTGTCACTGTATTTGACTTATAATCAAAATGCATGGTTGCCATTATAATATTGCCTGACTTCCTCAAAGACAGGAAGTTATTAATTTCTATTACTGCTTTTTCTTGTGGGACTTTAAATGATTCTTGTGTGACTTTAAATGATTCTCAGGATGAAAAGTCTAGCAGGGCTACTTAAACTTTATTTTTTTATTTTTATTTATTCCAAGAGAAAGAGAGAGACAGAGACACAGAGAGAGTGGAAGACAGAGAGGCATCTCGAGCAGGATCTATACACCATGATCTACCCACAACTTCCACCATCTGGATCACGGGCATACACACACACCCAGCATGCACAGGGAAGCCCTGGGAAGTGAACCTAGGACCCCTCATGTGGGTCCAGCATCACAGAGCATTGTGTTACCACTGTGTCACCACACGGCTCTAATATTTTTTAATTAAGGTCCATCTGTGTGTTTTAGAAGGATCACTCTGGTACCAGTATAGAGGAAAAATTAAAGAGAGTTATGGGAAAAGAGAAGGGTATATTTAAACATTTTTTACAAAATATTTATCAAATACCTTACCTAGTAGATTCTTATGTAGGCAAATACAAGTGTATAATATACATATATAAGGCATATACATACATACATACATACATACATATACTCACATATACACATATGTACACAAATGCATATGTGTATGTTTGTACAGAATACTTACATCTTGCATTCTAGAAAGCAATAGGGCACAATTAAAGACAATTAAACTTATGTCAGGAGCACTTACGAGCCGACTTAAAGAGCTGATTAAAAGATAAATAAAAGGGGACCAGCAGGTGGCGTGGTGGTTAAGGTGCTGGACACTCCCACATGGCTGGCCAGGGTTCAAGTCCTGAATCTGGTGGCTTGCTTTCTCATTTCCTCTCTCTCTCTCACCCTCTGTCTCTCTCTGGTCAAATTAAGAAATAAATGAACGAATAAATAAAATAAATAATTTTTTTTAAAAAAAGGATAAATAAAAATAATCAAGCATTTATCCTTCCCTTGCTAACTGAACTATAGCAGTAAGTAGCCAAATAGTAACTACAGAAGTATTTCTACTAATAAATGAGGAATTAATTATAGCATATCATTCTTTTGTGTTTTGTTTGTTTGTTTGTTTTTAGAGATTTTTGCTATAAGGCACATACACTTTCCTACAGAGACAGAAAGCGAGAAATCACACCCCAGGGGGGATGGCCACACCACAGTCTCTTCTCTTCCATTCTCCTTAAAATATTGAGTATGCAGGCATACCCAACTGGTGTGAGTTTTAAGCTACCAAGTTCGGGATTTGTACCAGGATCAATTATAAGACAGTCCAGCAGTGTAACCATTACGCCATCTGCTGGCCTCAGAATATCATTGGTTTGCAAGTCTTAGTAATTAAGAGGACCTGGTCATTAAGGATCATAACAAAAGAGGGAATAAGACATTTATACCACCTGAGAGAAGAACGTGAAACGTTTCCATGAAACGTCTTGGAAAAACATCAACCTGGAACTGATTACGCACCAGGATGAAATTATCAACTTTAGGAAATAGGAAGCTGTTAACTACACAATGAGAATATAATCAATACATATAGTCAGAACTACACAAGACAATCTATTTGTTTTGCAAATAAATTGTAAGAAAAAAAAACAGAGACATGGAAAAGAACTTGTAAATTAAAAGAAATTCATGATATATGAACAAATCAAAAATGAAAAATTGGAGAGCCAGCAGGTGGTGTGGAAGTTATGGCAGCTGGATCTCACATGTTCAACTGTGAAGTTCAAGTTCTGGACCATCCTGCAGCTTGAAAAACACACCAGGTGAATTTGAGTGCATACCCTAAATCCCAAGAAGAGAATGGAGAAGAAGGAATTGTGGTATAGCCATCCCACTCTGGGGGGTTATTTCTCATTTTTCCTCTCTCTCACTGTGTCTCTCTTTGGCATGTACACATGCCCTACAGCAAAACTGAAAACAGAAAGAAAAAGAAAAATTTGAAACTTGTTTTAAATAAGCGAAAACAACTGAGACTAATGCATAGTGGATATTTAATATATTAAGGAATTATTGTTAATTTTTATGTGGAAATGGCAATGCAACTCTCTTTTAATCCCTTAGAGATACTAAAATACTTACAAATGAAAAAATATTAATATTTGAGGTCTGTTTTGAAATAATATGAAAGGAGAGGACTAAGTGAAAATACTGATGAAACAAGATTAGCCATTAGCTGGTAATTGTGGAAGCAGGATGGTAATTATGTAGGGGTTCATTATATTTTCTTTGACATCTTTGTATAAATCAGAAATTTCTCACTTAAAAAGTCATTTTCGGACCAGCAGTTAGTGTAATGGCTATGTTGCTGGACTCCCACAGAGTCGATCGTGGTTCAAGTCCCATACCCGGTGGCTTAAACTCACACTAGGCACATGTGCATTTGTGCCCAAGATCCCAAGAGGAGAATGGAAGAGAAGAGACTACAGCGTGGTCATCCTCCCTGGGGGGGTGATTTCTCACTTTCTGTCTCTCTGTCTCTCTCTGTCTTTCTGGCAAGCGCACACACCCTATAGCAAGAACCTCTCCAAAAAAAAAAAAAAAAAAAAAAAAAAAAAAAAGTCATTTTGTTTGTTCACTGAGTTTTTCATTTGGCCAGATTTTCACTATGGCTTGCCACTAGGTGAGGATTAAGCATAAATTTCTAGAGAGTCTGCCTCCTCCTGACCTATGAGGACTCTGTAATGATTTGTTTTAGTGTCACTTTGATACCCAAAAGATTCAGGGATATCCAGACAGCTGGCAACACATCATTTCTAAGTCTTTCTGCAAGAGTGTTTCCAGAAGAGAGCACCATTTGATTCAGCAGACTAAGAAGGAAGATCTGTCCTCACCCCATCTGCCCCATCCAATCTGTTGAAGGCCCGCATAGAATAAAAAGGTAGAGGAAAGGCAAATCTGAACTGGGACACACTCTTGGACACACTCTTGGACACACTTCTACTCTTAGACATCAGAATTCCAGTTTCTCTGGCCTTTGGCCACCAGCTTCTCTAGTTCTGCAGCTTATAGACAGCATATAGCAGGACTTCTCAACCTTCATAAACATATGAGCCAATTCTCACAATAAATCCCCTCTCCTCTCTCCTCTCTCTCTCTCTCTCTCTCTCTCTCTCTCTCTCTCTCTCTCTCTCTCTCCACCTGTCTAATCTATCATCTATCTATCTGTGTCTATTGGTTCTCTTTCTCTGGAGAACCTTGACTAACACAGACACCAAGTGTTGTGTTGTTTTTAGTACAAGAAACCCAGTTGCTTATTTTTAAGTCACTTTCTTATATTGTCAGTGTTAAAAATTATATATGGGACCAGCAGATGGTGCAATGGTCACATCGCTGGATTCCCACACAGTTGACTGCAGTTTAAGTTCCAACCCCGCAGCTTAAAACTCATGCCAGGTGCACATGAGTCCATGCCCAAAATCCTGAGAGGAGAATGGAGAGGAAGGAATTGCAATATGGACATCCCCTCTTAAGGGTGATTTCTCGCTTTCTGTCTCTCTCTGTCTCTCTGGGTGAGCACACATGCCCTATAGCAAAATTCTCTCTCAAAATAAGATAGTCACATGACAGTCCACCAATTAAATGCAGTGAAGACCAACATGTGTCATGGTGGTTAAAGAGTTGAATTCCCATGTGGCCGAGAGTACAGTTCTAGTCTCAGACCCAGCAGCTTGAAAATCACATCAGGAACATGCACATGAGTGCCCCAAATCCCAAGAGCAGAATGGAGAAGAAAGAATTGCAGCATGGTCACACCCCTTGTGGGGTAATTTCTCATTTTCTTTCTGTCTGTCTCTTTCCAGGGAGCACAAGCACCTTATGGCCAAAACCAAAAAAAAAACAAGAAAACAACAAGTGTTCAAAATGGTAGATGCTTCCAATTGTACCACCACAAAATGTTCAATGAAACAAAAGAAGAAAAATAAAATAAAACCTCAAGTTTTTCTGTGCAGATGGATATGACTGAAAGAAATAGTACACCCCCTGGTTTGTCTCATTTCAAGTTCATGACCACCGATATAAATGGACTCTCCCCCGGATGCTGCCTAGCAATCAGCTTCATCCACCTGGTCAGTGTGCTTCCTCTGCCCCTTTCTCCCATGTGCCTCTATGAGTTCAACTATGTCCACCCTTATAAAAGTTACATTGATGGGGCTGGCAGGTGGTGCGGTGGTAAGGGTGCTGGACTCCCACATGGCCGACTATGGTTCGAGTCTCAGAACTGGTAGCTTGCTTTCTCACTTTCTCTCTTTCACTCTCTCCCTCTCTGATCAAATTAAATAAACAAATAAATAAACTTAAATAAAAAATTCTTTAAAAAAAAAATGTTACATTGAAGTCCTGACCCCCACTACCTCACAATGTGACATGATTTGGAAATATGGTCTTTACAAAGACCCTTCTCAAGCAATGGCAAGGTCATGAAGGTGATTCCTTATCTAATATGACTATCATCTTTATAGAAAGGGAGAATTTGGACATAGATATAGACATGCAAACAGAAAAACAGCATGCAGAGTTCAAGGCGAAGCATCTAGAAGCCAAGAAATAACAAAGATTACCAGTAAATCACATAAACCCAGGGAAGAAGCACAAAACAGATCCTTTCTTGCAACGCTCAGCATAACCAACCTTCATGTTGAACTGTAGCCTCCAAAAATTGTGAAGTAATAAACTTTTGTATTTTAAACCAAATATCAAGAGGGAGAAAAAGAAGAGAAAAATCATTTCATATGGATTTGAACAAAGAAATTAAAACTGGTATTTATTGGATCTTACTGAAGATCATCAAGTTCCCTACAGGAGGAGAATTGAAGCATAAGGGAACAAGAGAATAAACAGATAGTGGAATTAAAGACACAGACAGCCAAGGTTGGTTAAAAATTGGCCAGTTCTGCAATGAAGAGAATTCAGCAGGTCTCCTCCCAGAAATCCACACTAAATATTAGGGGGGGGGGGGGAGGGAGGACTTTATCCTTTTTTTGTTTTTAATTGTGTGGGGGGGAACACATAACATATTTTGTTGCATTGACCATTTCTAACTGTATGGTACAGTAGTAGTCTGTACGGCTTAGTAGTCTGAACCATACAGTTAGTTGGACAACTAATCTGCAAAACTTTTTCACCTTGCAAATTAAAACTGTGTACCCATTATCAGCAACTCTCCATTCTCCTCTCCCTCTGTTCTCTGGTGAGCACCATTCTTTCTGCCTCAGTGAACTGGACTACTCTAAGCACCTCTTGAAAGTAGAATCATACAGTATATGTCCTTTTGGGACTAGTTTATTCCACTTATTCTAATATCCTCAAATTTCATGCACATTGTAGCATGTATCATACTTCCTTCCTTCTTAGGGCTGAAATATTCCACTGTATATAAATATATATCACATATTGTTTATCCCCATTCACTGATCGGTACCTGGGATGTTTCTACGTTCTCTTTCTTATAATTTGTTCTTGACTACTTTGAATATGGGCACCTTACCCTAGCCAAATTTGTCACTAAGATTACTGGTGAATGCAGCCAGAGTCTGGAAATAAGATGTTTGTACAAAAGACAATTGACTCCAACCACTCCCCCTTAGATCTGTCTTCCCATCTTGGAAGGATGGAATATGGATGGAATTTGTGTCAGATAAAGAAAGAGGTTAAGTAATTGATGGCACAGGGGCCAGCACCAAGGTGTAGTAGTTAAGCTCTGTGCACTGGGAGCCAGATCCCACATGTCTGAACATGGCTCAAGTCCTGCCCTTGAGAGTTTAAAAAACACATGGGAGAGGAGGGCAATAGGTGACACAGCAACATGTGCTGGACTCCCACATGGTCAACTGTGATTCAATTCCCAGATGCAGCAGCTCGAAACACACCAGGCGTATGTGCATGCATGCCCAAAATCTTGAGAGGAGAATGGAGGAGAAGGGATTGTGGTATAGTCATCTCTCCCGGAGGGGTGATTTCTCACTTTCTCTCCCTCTGTCTCTCTTTGTGTCTCTGGTGAGCTCACATGCCCAATAGCAAAAAATCTCTCTTAAAGAAAAAATTGGGAGGGAACCAGCAGTTAGCGTAATGGCTATGTCGCTGGACTCCCACGTAGTCGACCGCGGTTCGCGTCTCGAACCCGGTGGCTTACAACTCACGCCGGGCGCGTGTGCGTGCGTGCCCAAGATCCCGAGAGGAGAATGGAGGAGAAGGGATTGCGGCGTGACCATCCCCCCTGGGGGGTGATTTCTCGCTTTCTGTCTCTCTGTCTCTCTCTGTCTGTCTGGCGAGCGCACGCGCCCTATAGCGAAAAACCTCTCTCAAAAAAAAAAAAAAAAAAAATTGGGCATGTGTGTGACCATTTTGTGTACTATTTTTTTTTTTTTAGAGATTTTTGCTATAGGGCGCGTGCACTCATCAGAAAGACAGAGAGAGACAGAGAAACAGAAAGCAAGAAAACACCCCCCAGGGGGGTGACCACACCGCAATCCTTTCTCCTCCATTCTCCTCTAGGGATCTTGGGCATGCACGCGCATGCACCTGGCGTGAGTTTAAGCCACAGGGTCCGGGACTTGAATCATGGTCGACTACATGGGAGCCCAGCGACACAGCCATTATACCACCTGCTGGTCCCCATTTCATGTACTTCTATGTTCTATCCTCAAGGCCCAACAGAAGGGAGAAGCTCAGCATGCATGTATTGCTGTTCTTCTTATTGAAAGGCATATTTTGATTGTCTTCTGTCTGCTTGTTCCAATTAAAGGTCATTGAAATCTGTGATACATCAGGATGTGCCAACATGGGGCCTCAAGACATTGAAAGAGGAAGAAAATGTAACCTCACAATGAAATTTAAATGAGTCCTTGGCATTGCTAGAGAACCCTGTGGCTTCTGTTCTCCCTTTCCTCCATCAAGGAGGGAAAACTTTCCTAGGAAACACACTCAGAGGCAGAGACATACACTCCTCAGGCTAGCACTCGGAAAACTGCAAAGACAAGACTTTGTTGACACCAGAGGCTATGATGTAGTAAGCCAAAATCACTGCCTGCTGGGCCGAGACAACAGGGCAGTGTTAAGGGGCTGTATTTAGACAAGCACTTGAGCCCACCTAGAGCAAGAAAAACCTACCACTGTCAGCCAGCCCAGTGGATGCATCTGACTTCCCAAACAACAGTATCCCCCAATGCAGCCCAACAGAAATGTTGATTTAAATTATTCGTGCTAATGTGAGTATGGGATAAGGTGATGTGATTCTTGGCTTGCTGACAGCATGCTATGAATGATGCAGTAATGGTGTATATATATATCCTAGCCTGGGTGCCCAAGAAGAAAG
The DNA here is from genome assembly GCA_026018925.1 of Tupaia tana. Lineage (NCBI taxonomy): Eukaryota > Metazoa > Chordata > Mammalia > Scandentia > Tupaiidae > Tupaia > Tupaia tana. The sequence goes on along the minus strand of JAKSZU010000015.1, from coordinate 39,031,708 downwards.
GCAGGACTGTGAAATCACAGCAGGATCCTACCATTTGCTGCCCTGCTGAGTGTGACAGACACACACAGGGCTGTGCCCAGGTCTGGAAGGGGAAATAGCCAGACAAGACCCAGGAGTCCAGACAACCCTTCAAGCTCCTCCCAAAACCTTGTGTGGAGAATATAAGCTGGAAAAAAAAAAAAATCAGCTCTTTGTGTTTTAACTACAAGTGAAGAAAATCACTAGATAGTGTCTTTTCAGAGCCCAGAAAACAGTTTTAAAATGTTCAAGGAAATGTGAGTCCCACCTTTGCCACTAACTTCCGGGGTGATCTAGCTTCAGTGTCCTGATTTTTACAATGGAGCGGATGATTCTGAGGCACAAAGTAACTTACTTTCATGAGGACAAAAAGGAAAGAAATTATACTTTTAGCTTCAGAAAAAGATAATGGCTCCAAAATTATGATCATTGATTTCGAAGTGGTTATTATAGGAAGAGTGGACTTTGAAAAAAAAATGAATGTGAAAACTATAGTAAAACTGCCTTCAAGATGCCTGTCATTTCCATCATGAGATCTGAAGTCCTTTACTATAGACAAGGGAGTTAATTTAAGATAGTGTTAGAGGGCATCATCTTTTAAAATCCTATCTACTTGGCATATGACATGTCAAGAATGACACCTTTTACTTTCTTTTTCTTTTTTGTGGTCCTGTGGCCATAGATCCTCACCCCAACATTACCAAATGACAACATTTAAAGGGATAGAATGATTAGGCAATCAAGGGTTTGATTTATATATAACAAATACAGTCTGGGAGCTGGATGATTGTCACAGCGGTAAAACATGTTCTGCAAGGCTGACCCACAGGGAAAAGTTTCAGATTCGTGCCAGACCTCCCTGAGTAGACCGAGTACAAGCATGACCATGAGCTGGGGCTGGCTGAGACTGAGACAGATCATGGCATCAAGACCCAGTTGCGAGTATAGACTCTCTATTTGCCTCTCTCTCTCTCTCTCTCTCTCTCTCTCTCTCTCTCTCTCTCTCTCTCTCTCTCTCTTTCTCTCTTTCTCTCTCTGTCTCACTCTATATCTCTCTCACTCATGGAAGAAATAAGTAAATAAACTTTAAAAAAAAAAGAAATACAGTCTCAATCCATTCATACTTACAATATGAACTTCTAAACAGCTCGAAATAAAACAAAAGGACATAGTACTCCATCCTAACACACATAATGAGAACATCTTAATAAGATATATTCTGTGAAATCCCAACACCTTTACACCAAACCTGGAATAATGATGGCACATGTGTTTATTGAATCCTGAGAAGAATCAGTGTTGCTCATTCCACTAGTCACATTAAATACCTTCCAAATGTTTTCACTGTAGGGTGGTTCTAGATTAAATACCACACTCGGCTTTATGATTTCAAGGCAGACTTCTGGCCCTCTTATTCTTGCTCTTTGTCTGGTTAGGCAAGAAAAATGTCTTGTCATACAACACAGGAACAACTCAAATTCTGTTTTCATTTTTTTAGTTTGACACCCTACCCTCATCACTTATTCACTGTGTGTTTCTATTCTCTTTAAGATCTCACAATTAATCTCAACCCCAATAGTAATTCAGCAAATACAAGACCTAGTGTAGAAATGTCTCTTATATTTGACTTTTAAAGAGGTGGGGAAAAGGGAAGATTTAGAAAGATTTCTTAAACTCAATGCCATGAAGACTCCCTTCCTTCTCTCTTGCTTAAAGGTCTCAGAATAAATAAGAAACATGGCAAAAGCAGAAGCTATACCTCTGGTGTTTTCTTAAAATATATACCTTGTCAGAGAAGCAGTTGGAGAAAAGACTGCATGAAACTGAATCAGATTTTAGAGCAAGGTAGTAAAAAGCAAATCCCTGGGGACTAAATTAACTTTGGCAAATTACAGAAGAAAAAAAAAAAATCAGATGAGTCGTTTTAAATTTATACCCAAGCAAACAAATTAATTTTGCAATGATTCCAGACCACTCTTTGCCCTCATCTGAGGAGAAGAAGTAGCTCATTTTGACAGCCCAGGATGAAACAACTGCTGGTCTTTATACTCTCGATAATTCCTTGAGGTTGCTTTGTTTTTGTTTTTGTTTTTGTTTTTTTTTAAACTCTAAAAATGTTTGAAATGAAACTACACCCTAATTAGCTGGAAACCCTAAATTGGTAGCAAAGCCCAACTTCTCTCCTAGAAACATTTTTTTCCTAACATCTGACCCCAGCTCCTCCCCACTTTGCCAGTCTCATTCGATCCCATAAAGACAGGCACCCACAGCTGAATTTGAGTCCAGACATCATATTTTGGGGAATGACTAAAAATACCAGCCCACCTATTTTTAGCATGGAGAATAAACATTATCTGTGTGTTTCTTTGGCTCCCAGGAGATTGTTTTTAGTCACAGAATTGAATATTCCTCCTTCCCGCCATGGATTATTTTTAAAATGCGGGCTCAGAAATAGCCCACATACAGAACGTCAGAGGCCTGACTACCCTCAGAACTAGAAGCATTCTGCCCAGAATCAAAGCTGATGCATTCAATATGCAATCACCAAAAGTCAGGGACCTTGAGAACCAACATAAAGTTGTTGAAAACTTGCTACACCCCAGCACTGTACTAAAAACCAATGCTTTAGATTGTACGAAGTGGTAATTCACAGTCAAACTCACAAAAATAAACTGGGTGAGAAGTTGTAATAGAAATTAAGGGCAAAGAGGAAATGAATTGACTCAGTTGGAAGGACTACTCAGAGGCTAGGAAAGAGCCATAATTAATTGGCCAAGTCGGGATGTTCAGAGGAAGTTAAAGTTCATGCCCTTTCTATTGGTCTTTAAACTGTTGGGTCACCCAGTGTCAAAGACTACAGACATACTGGTGACAACGAAAAACATTTACGCCCAGCCTTTCCTTTAGAGGAGTACCACCCAGACCCCAAGCTTTAGAGAGTCCACTCTGAACTTTGTATAGCCACAACCTTCCACACAGAATGAGATGTCCATGAGGCTAAAGGGATGTGACCCCTGGGAGCCCTCTTTTATGGGTTGACTTGTGTCTCCCAAAAATTCCTATGTAGAAGTCCTAACCTTAGTTCCTCAGAATGTGATCTCATTTAGAAATAGGATCTGGGGGCCAGCAGATGGCGTAGCAGTTACATCACTGAACTTCCACATGGTCGACCATGGTTAGAGTCCTGGACCTGGTGTCTTAAAACTGACACCCAGCATGTGTGCACATGTGTCCAAGATCCCATGAGGAGAATGGAGGAGAAGGGATGGCAGCATGACCATCCCCACTGTCTCTGTCTCTCTGGTGAGCACACACACCCTAAGGCAAAAACTCTAAAAAAAGAAAAAGAAATAGGATCAAAGCAGATGTAATCAAGTTAAGATGATACCTTTAGGTTAGACCCTAATCTAATATGACTGGTGTCCTCATTAAAGGGAGAAATTATGAAACTGACACACACACAGGGGCAATGCTATGTGAAGATGGAGGCAGCAATCAGGCTGATTTGTCTGCAAGCCAAGAAGCAACTAAGCTTGCTGACAAACCACCAGAAGACAGGAGAGAGGCATGGAATAGAGTCTTTCTCATAGTTCTCAGAGGGACTCAACTCTCCTGACACCTCAGTCTTAAACTCCTAGCCTCCAGAGACAATAAATTTCTGTTGTTTAAGCCGTCCAGTTTACAGTACTTTATTATGACAGCTTTAACAAACCAAGACATCCTCCTTCTAGAACCATGTCTCGCTATTCGGCATCCTTTGACTCTCCCTTCTAAAGCCTCTGAGGGCCTAACTATACCCCACCAGGCCCAAAGGTGGACAAAGGACAGCTGTCTGTATGACTTGTGTACACTAACTTGCACGTAAGGGGGGCAGGTGCAAGTTAGTGTGTGGTGGCAAGTCTATGAAAGGAAGAAAATGACTGCAGGCCTGGGCTGAGGTTAGCTCTCCCTAAAGAGCACAAGCCAACAGAGAATCCAAGGATTTTAAGAATCCTAAATTTGAAGTTTGCTTTCCAGAGAAAGATGAAGTTAGAAGGCTAAAACACGTTGCTTTGTAATAGAGTAAAAGCTTGATTTCTGACCTTTAAATGGGAGTCAGCAGTTGCCGAGATGTTATGTCACTGGACTCCCACATAGCTGACCATGGTTCGAGTCCCAGACCCTTGAAACACACTGGGTGCGTGTGCGTACATACCCAAGATCCCAGGAATGAAATGGAGGAGAAGGGATTGTGGTGTGCCATACCCCTTGGTGGGGGGTTGATTTCTCATTTCTTGCTCATGTCTGTCTGTCTCTATCTCTCTGGTGATCACACAGGCCCTGAGGCAAAAACATCTACAATAAAATAAAATAAAATAAAATAAAATAAAATAAAATAAAATAAAATAAAATAAGAAACATGGAGTACGTGGACCTCCTTTTACATTCTGGCCTCAGTCTCACAAAAGTTAGGGGAGGTTGGGTCTATTGGCATCATAACAAGATGCCATAGTCCACAGCCTCAGTCTGAAATAAACCTCCACCCAGCATCAGCCATACATTTGGAAATGCAACCAGAAGACATCCCTATGTCCTGCTGCCTAATGAATTTTTGCTTCATGAAAAAAGACATCTTCATGTAAAATATTAAAAATAAAAATTCAGTAGCCAGAATTTCTCACCAGTGCTGATTATTTTTCTAAGAACTTGCAAGTTCTAAAAGAAAATAGGGCTTTGGGAAGATCTCATTTTAGACAGCAAAGCCACCTGGGTCTACCTAGTGTCACTGAAGCTCAGTTCCTTGGAACTGCATGTAAGTCGGCCCAGATTACTTACCCTGCATATCATGTCAGCGGCCTGCTCTCAGCTCGCCCAGAGATCTTCCAAGCCAAGACAATTCATGGAAAGCTGCTATGTTAGAAAACACACTATAAGCATATATTAATCGATAGCATGGTCTAAGATCCTGGAGTTTGAAGATAATTGAATATTTGAACTTAAGGCACATAATGGTTCTAACTGGTTTATATTTTCAGGGGCTTCAAACATGATTTTAGGAAATTTATAACTAAAACAAGAACTTTTTTTTTTGGAGAGTGAGAGAGATTTTTTTCTATAGGGCACATGCACTTGCCAGAGAGACAGAGACAAAGTGAAAGATTACTCCCAACGAGGCTGACCACACCACAATCCCTTTTCCTCCATTCTCCTCTTGGGATTTTGGGCACACATGCACATGTGCCAGTCATGAGTTTCAAGACACCATGTCCAGGACTTGAACCATAGTCAACCATGTGGGAATCCAGCACCTTAACCACAGTGCTACCTGCTGGTCACACAAGAGATTTTTTTTTTAAAGGAGACACTTAAGATAAATATGGAAGTATGGTTAAGCCAACACCTAAATCAGGTCCTAAAATGACAGCCCTACCCCCAAGACACACACTCCAAGATATGCATTAAAGAAGGATTACACAGCAGCATGAACTTGATGGTGAAGTAATGTTTTTCTGTAGGTCACATATGTAAAAAGCATTCAGAGAACAGTAACCCAGAATATTCTATATATAATACAGAAGAAAAAATGGCTTTCTAAAAATGTTTAGAACTCACCTGCTGGAACCCCAATTAGCATTTCAACAAGAAGCCTGACTCTGTTAACATGCAAATAAAATAATTCAAGTTCAAGGCAAAACTATGTACAAGTAGATGCTAGGGTCCACAACTATTAGATGGTTTTTGTCTTTTTTCTTTTTTGTAAAAAACAATTCACAGAAGGGATAAAAATAAAATAAAAACGTGTTTTTGACATCTTGTTTGGCTTGAGCAGTCTACCCGATCGCCTTGGAAAGCAGGAAATATTTAATAAAAAAAAAAAAATTTATTTTAAAGGCAAGCAGGCCAGTTCATAAAAGTGGGCAAGAGACTTCAACACCTCATATTCTCACTATTTTCCCTTATAAAATAATAGAAAAAGCATCATAAAATCAATATTAACTTACTTAAGTAGCTGTAAAAGAGCTCCCTGGTCATTTGGTCCAACTATAAAATTATCTACCATCTCAGTAAACTGCCAATTCTTTGAGATCTACTGTGGCTGTCTATTAGTCTTAGTGATAAATACTTTTATTGCTATTGGCATCTCTTTCTTAAAGTTGGAGAGGAGTTTTTTTAAAGCAAACATATCAAGTATTGCAATGGAACACTTTCAAAGTTACCAAAAGTTACTCTACATATTCACACAAACACACAGTGACACAGTAATAAAACTTTCACACCTCTTTTCCAAATAAAACATCATAGAATGTTGGAGAGCCAATGCAATATCTAGATACTAACATCCCCAGACTTTCTTGCATGCTTCTTGATATACGAGAAATAATAAACCGTATGTCCACTCACAGCAATTGGGAGGTCAAAGAATACAGCAGATAAGCAAATGATTTCCCAGCTTTTCTGTTTTATTTTTGTTTGGAGAAATAACTCTCAACTCTTCCTGGCTGGCTTGTGCTACTAAGATTTTTTTTCTACTATTTACAGTCCCTAAATCACAGTTCCCTAATTTGCAGACACATGTTAGAAATTTCCATCAGATCTCACAGTCAGGAATGGCTCTGCTTTTCTTAACAACCAGTTTGTTTCTTATGTTATGGACACTGTAATTCTTTTTCTTTTATTTTCTTTTTAAATTTGCTAGAACATATGCTCACTGGAGAAAGACAGAGAGAGAGAGACGGAAAGCAAGAAAGCATCCCCGAGGGAGAGGAGATGGTCACACGGCCATCTCTTCTCCTCCGTTTCTACTTTCAGGATTTTAGACAAGCATGCACACATGCCTGGCATGGTTTTCAAGCTGCAAGATCCAGGACTCAAACCACACAGCTAGCCATGTGGGATCATGCCATCTTAACTACACCCCAAATGGTCCAGACACTGTGATTCTTCCTGATTGATAGTGTTTCTCTCTTTTCCTTGGTCACCATGCCACCTGTTAGTCCATTTTACCCTGCTAGACAATTTTTCCACCTTTATTTCCCCCTCCCTATTTTATCCTTTGCTTTAATTACTCAAGGGTACATACACTCAACAGAGAGAAACAGAGAACGAGAAGGAGAAAGCACCTTCCAATGGGATGTGGTCATGCTGCAATCCCTTCTCCACTTCTCCGTCCTTTCAGCCTGTGGGGCATGTATCCACATGGACTTGGCATGTTTTTCAAGCAAAGAGGCCAGGGTTTGAAACTCAAGTTGCCATGTGAGATCTGACTTCCTTAACCATTAAGCCACAGGGCCAGCCCATTCATTTCATCTTCTTTTTTTTTTTTTTTTTTTTTTGGAGAGGTTTTTGCTATAGGGTGCGTGCGCTCGCCAGACAGACAGAGAGAGACAGAGAGATAGAAAGCAGGAAATCACCCCCCAGGGGGGATGGCCACGCCGCAATCCCTTCTCCTCCATTCTCCTCTCGGGATTCGGGCACGCACGCACACGCGCCCGGCGTGAGTTTAAGCCGCCGGGTCCGGGACTCGAACCACGGTCGACTACGTGGGAGTCCAGCGACATAGCCATTACGCTAACTGCTGGTCCCTACCTGGCTTGATTTTCAAGCTGCTGGATCCAGGATTTGAGCCACATAGTTGGCCATGTGGGATTCAGCTGCCTAGATTGTTAAAGTTGTTTTGTAGTTTATTTTATTCTTCCATATTTGCATTTAGTTATAATATTTGTTTTACCTCTCCTGGGGCAGATTAAGTTTCCTTGAGATTGGAGATTGTGCCCATAACCACCACTTGCTGGTTAACAATCTAATTCCTAGATAACTCACATTGCATAGAAGGCTATTATGCACACCAGTAACTGTTACTATTAATAGGATAGGAGAGGTTATGCTGCAATAACAAAACAAAACAAAAATCTCAATGGTTTCACACTATGAAAAGTTTATTGGCCATTCACACAAAATGCACCACAAGTCCAAGTGATCCTTTAGGACAAGCATCCTCTACATGGTGCCTCAGAAATCCAGGCTACTTTGATTTTTGAGACAAAGACAACACAACCCAAAGGTGTACACATGAGTAGAAGACAGAAAAAAGAAGCAGAATTGCAGATGAGTTGGGAACAATAAGCTTCTGTTATGTTCCTACTTCATTGGCTAGAACAAGTCACATGGCTTTACCTAATAGCAATAGGGCTGGGAACAATAGTTTCTGATAGGCCCAGGGAGAACAGGAAAACCAGCTAATTGCAGGCCTTAGTAATGTCCACCACATCTGCCTGCTTTAAGAAAATAAAAAAAGTGAAAGAAAAGAAAAGAAAATTCAGGTTGCTAACTTGGCACAAAAACTTATGAATAGATTCAAGAAGTTTATACTGGATAAAATTATTTTAAGTGACTAAATCCAGTAATAAAAATATGGAGCTGGCAGCTGGCATGGTGGTTGAGGTGCTGGGCTCCCACATGGCCAACCGTAGTTCGAATCCCAGACATAGAAGCTTGCTTTCCTTCTCTCTCTCTCTCTCTCATCAAATTAAGAGTCCATACCTCTTGTCTAAGCAACCAAGTCCCTTCAAACTCAACTTCTGCAAGTACTCCTCTAATGAGTATTTACCCTAAACAAATGAGATAATTCATGGTTTTCTAAATATACTTTGAGCTTCTCACTTTAAACTTCCATAAGTTCATTTAAAGTTTTCACAAAAAATAAAGTATTCCCACTGTCATTTATCAACCACAGAACCAACCTGTTTAATTTACAGAAAATGACCCACTTAGCTCTTTCTTAAACTTACTGTCTCTGATATTTTAAATAATTATCCAGAATTATTTCCTCTTCAATATGAAGGATGCCTAAGACGCATGATGTTCTCTAGGATGAAAAATAGAAATAAAACAATTTAACTATTGCATCTATCAACCTAGACTTCACTTTTTTACCTTCAAGCCTAATTTTTAGGGTCATATAAATAATACATGTTTGTTTCAAAAATATAAACCACCATTGTTTAAATATGTGACAATAATAGCCAATATTTATTATGTACCAGGTAATATGTTAAGTACTTTAAGAGAATCATGTCATTTATGAGACAACAGCCATATGAGATAAGAACCATTATTATCTGCACTTTATAGATGATGAAACTGAGGCTCAAAAAAGTTGTAGTAGCTTGATCAAAGTCAAATGGCTCATAAGTGATAAAGCTGTGATTTGACTAAGTTGCCATTCCAGAAAGCAAAAATCCCTCAATCCTATCTTCAGTAGAAGTTTCAACTTGGGATTTTAAAGAGAGTAAATAAAATATAGTTAGCTCCTCCCAATGAGGACACTGACCTTTAAAAGAAAGAACAAGAAAGTCCTTGACTTACTCATCTCTCCCCAGAGGCAGAGTTTGGGAAACCACTGTGGCAGCACCAATCCAGTATCTTCTCTCCCCGAGGCTGACTCTTCTTCCAGACCCCACTCTTTTTTTTTCTTTTTTTTTCTTTTTTTTTTTTTTTTGGAGAGGTTTTTCGCTATAGGGCGCATGCGCTCGCCAGACAGACAGAGAGAGACATAGAGACAGAAAGCGAGAAATCACCCCCCAGGGGGGATGGTCACGCCGCAATCCCTTCTCCTCCATTCTCCTCTCGGGATCTTGGGCACGTACGCACACGCGCCCAGCGTGAGTTGTAAGCCACCGGGTCCGAGACGCGAACCGCGGTCGACTACGTGGGAGTCCAGCGACATAGCCATTACGCTAACTGCTGGTTCCCCAGACCCCACTCTTGATTCAAGGTGCCAAACTTCAGCTCCACTGAAAACATGTTCCAATAACATTTGTTCATTTTACTGTTAATAAATTTTGTCTTGGTTGGTTAACAGAAATAACCACAAAACAACTACATAGATTCGCTCACTGTCAACTGAAGAGCAGAAGAATAGGACCCAAAAACTGCATTTTTACTGAAGAATGAAAGACAAACTTGTAGAAATCAGGACATTCTCAAAGAAATCTCAACCAGAGGGATGTTGCTCTGTGCCTCTAGCGGACTACCAGTGGGCAGATCGGGAGGAAGTAATAGAAATCTAGGAAGGATCAAAGGAACCTCGCCTGATTACACTCAGCTACCGTCTTAAAAGACACTCCAGATTTTGGGATGACAAGTGGCTCGGAGGTTAAGGCGCTGGACCCCACATGGCCAATTGCACAATTCAAGTCCCGGACCCAACATGAGCACAAAATTCCAAGAGGATATTGGAGGAGAGGGGATTACAGTGTGGCTATCCCCCTGGAGGGTGACTTCTCACTTTCTCTGTCTCTCTCAGACAAGCACACGTGCCCTATAATAATACTATAAGAAAATAAAATAAAAACTCCAAATTTTTAAGTAAAGAATAGCCATTTGGTTACAAAATGAAATATTGTCTTCACCCTTCCTTTTATACTTGAGGGAATTCTGAAAGTATGACTTTCTTAATTACGGGAAAAGACACTGAGAATCTGAAGAAGGTTAGATCCTAACCCCAAAAGGAAAACAAATAGATGAACAATATTTCACATGTACATTCAGGAAGTTACCAGCAAAAAACCAATGTCATCAGCATTAAAAAGAAGAAAATGGACAATGCCAAGATAATCTCCTTGTGCCTTCACTGGGCTAAGGGGAATAAAAACATTTATAAACTCACTTCCCATTGTTCTGTCATTTTGGATTGGAAGGAAGAGGAAGGTTGATAAGTAATACAGAGAGGTGTGCAGCCACACCTAGCTGGTACGGCCACTTGGCAGGGAGCAGAGAAAGCACCACCTCCCTCTAGATTCTTTACTGCCACCAGCTAGCCACACCTAGCTGGTATGGCCACTTGGCAGGGAGCAGAGAAAGCACCTCCTCCCTCTAGATTCTTTACTGCCACCTGCTGAGGAATTGACACCATGACTATCTATGGTGCCTGTAAGGTGAATGGCACCTTTTGGGGTTGTCTCAAGAACAATTGATAAAACCTGTGTGGAGCCTGGAAGACCATGAAAGAGCCAGAGAAAAGGCTTAGGAAGACAGGCTAATTAAAGAAACATGAGAGGCCAGCAGGTGGTGTGGTGATTAAGTGTTGGACTCCCACATGTTTGACATGGCTGACTACAGTTCGAGTCCTGGACCCAGACCCAGACTTTCTCACTTTCTCTCTCCTCTCTCTCTCTCTCTCTCTCTCTCTCTCTCTCTCTCTTCCTCTCTCTCTCTCTCTCTCTCTCTCACTCTCTTTCCTTCTTTCTCTCTCTCTCTTTCTCAAAAAAAATAAACAAAATACATCAATCCAGTTGAGATGTTGTACTCTTGGACATAGGGCAACAATCAATGATTCTCCATGTGAACCAAGGACAAAGCAAAAGCAAGAAAATTGCAAGTACAGCAAGAAAAATTCAGAGGGCCAACAGGTGGAGTAGTAGTTAAGGCACTGGATTTCCATGTAGTCAACCACAATTCAAGTCCCAAACCTAGTAACTTGAAACTAATGCCAGATAATTGTGCGTGAGTGCCCAAAATCCCAAAAGGAGAATGGAGTGATTTCTCATTTTCTGTCTTTCTGTCTGTCTGGTGAGTGCACATGCCCTGTAGAAAAAAATCTCTCAAAAAAAAGGCAAATAAAAATTCAGGCTACATAGAAGGAAGAACTGCCTAACAGGAGTGATGAAAAACTCTAACTGGGGTTGCTGAAGATGGTCTAGCATTTCCTTTCTTGGCATTCAGAAATGCATTTATTTCTGCACAGCTTCTCTGGTTTATGCATCGCCAATTCTCTCTCAAACTTAAGAAATGCCAGACTTCTTTTTCTTACACAGCTTCTAAGCTAAGAGACAGTTAGATGATAAAGATTAATATATTGTAGTTAAAAAAAAAAAAAAAAAAAAAAAAAAAAAAAAAAAAAAAAAAAAAACTTCAGTGTGTGTCCCAGCTACAGCCCATATTTACAAGTGGAGAGTTTGGCCAAATCTATTAGGTTCATTTGGGTCTCAGATTAAATATCATCACCCCACAGAAGGCTTCCTCTTGACTGACCTAAAGCAGGTGACCTCCCCCCACCCCCTAGTAAACTCTTATCTCAGCCCACTCATTGGCTTCCTTTCTATCACTTGCTACAATTTGCACTTTTGAACTTGTCTATCTACTTGTTTTGTTGTCTGTCACCTTCATTAGACTGTCAGTCATAGAGAAATAAATGTGTGTTTTAGTTACAGTTCTCTAGGTGTATTCCCAGCAACCAGAGCACTGCCTGGCATGTAAAAGCTGCTCAATATTTGATGACTCCATGACCCTCTCTGCACCTTTTTCCTCATCTGTGCATCAGAGGACTCCTGACCCAATGGAAGAACACGATGTAAAGGACGAGGCTTCTACAGCAGCCAAGTCTACCCTAGACTGACGCCAAGTTTATCCCAGACTGCTCTGTGGTCATGAGGCATTGTGGCTGCCGATCTTCCAGCTGAAAATTGTCAACAGCCACAGCTAGAAAGGCCAAAGGCGAAGAAGCCTGATGTTTGCAGCATTTTAGCCATCAGATCTGGCAATATCTCCCTCTTTGCTTCCTTGCTGTTTTATTTTGTCACAGTTGCTATCCCTCAAGAGAAGATAAGGGTGGGGATCTGAGGGGAGAGGTAGAATGCAGAGGCTTAAGAACAGGACATATGGTTGAGCATTTCTACCATGGTCACCTGGGGCCTTCCTCCAGGGTTGAGCCAACATCACCAACATGGGGCACAACATGCCTAAAGGTTTTTTTAAGGAGAGTTTTTTGTTTGTTTGTTTGTTTGTTTGTTTTTCACTATAGGGCATATGCACTCCCCAGAGAAAAGAGGAGACAGAGAAACAGAAAGTGAAAAATCACCCCCCCCCCGGGGGGGGGATGGCCAATCCCTTTCCCTCCATTCTCCTCTTGGGACTTTGGGCATGCACACACACATGCACCTGGCATGAGTTTCAAACCACCAGGTCCAGGATTCGAACCTCAGTAGACTATGTGGGCGTTCAGTGCCCCAACCACTCTGTCACTGGCTGGCCCCGTGAAGGCAATTTTTTAATCATTTCTTTACGAGCCTTCTTGGAGACCATAGGAATGAGACCTGTGATGCCAACTTGGCTAGGCTGTGAGAGGAGTGGCCTCGAGAGGGATCCTGCCTAAGTTGCCAGCCTGCCACTTGCCCTACAGATCTCATACTTACCAGACCCAAAATTAGCTGTTTTCTTTTATAAGTTTCTTTCTCCTATCAGAGAGAAAGACAAAAGAGAGAGAGAGAGAGCCCCGGAAGGGTCTTTATGCCATGATCCACCACCAGCTTCAGCCAACCAGGAATGTGTATGTAACTCACCCTGAACAGGAAGACCTTGGGATGCAAGCCTAGGACCTTCTCATGAGGCTCCACCACTGCTAAGTGATATGTATGTCACTGCAGCTGGCCACAGAGCTAATTTCTTAAATCAGTATCTCTTTCTCTCTCTCTCTCTTTCTCTCTCCCTCCCTCCCTCCCTTCCACTCCCTCTATTGACATATCATATATGGGCTAGGGTACACATGCATTTCTTACTGGTTGTTTCTCTGGACAACCCTACCTGATACAGGGCCATTTAGAGCATTTCCCTAAACTTGTCATTTTTACATAAAGAGAAGCTACCTTTTCCATGGCAATGCAAGCTGCTTTTTAGTCTCTCTTAGGGAAACGATCAAGAACATCAGGGACCCAGTGAAAGGAATGGCCTTGAGAGGGATCCGTTGTAAGTGCTTTCTGGCCTCCTCAGAGTCACTTAACCTAGGCCACCCCTCTGTGATTCAGAGAAAATCGAAACCACAGCTTAAAGCCTCGAAAAAGTTCATCGAGTGGAGAAATGAAGAGCTCCTCAGAGTTCTGACGCAAATGGAAAAGATTTTTTTTTTCCGCCCCCAGTTACCCCTCTGGGCCCTTTCACCACCTGGAAACAAAAAAGTGGTACATGATTGAGCAGAGTGAAGTGCCTCTCCTTCCCTCTTGACTTCCATTTTTTTTTTATCTCATTTCTAAAAATACAGGGAATTCTATGAATCTTTTTTTCTGCCTCTGAAATATTTTCTTCAGAATCTAGTACTTGCAAAGCGGTGATTATGAATGACTAAACAGTCTTGCATATATTTCTGGAATACTTGGAAATGCCTCTGTTATTTTTGGAAATGTGTGCTTGTTCAGGTTATCCCGGCCATGGCAGCTACTGAAAAACTCATTCGTGATAAAAAGCCTGTAGCTCCACCTACTGCTTCCCCAAAAATGACAACAGAGATTTCAGTACTAAAATTTAAAAACCAAGATCCAATTGAACAACTTCATTTTCAAAATAAAGCTCATATATTTAGTTGTTTTCAATAAAATAAGCTGATAGTTTCTAGCATTGGCAAAACAAATACATACAGTGCATACACTCAACATTACAAGCCTAAGAGGGGGTACTAAAAAGAAGCAAGGAACGAATTGTCCGGGCATTTCGAAACATCTCTCCACGTCTTTGCCAACATCTGCTGAAAAGCGAGACGGATCAGAGAAGTCTTTGGAGAAAACACAACTTTGGGGAAAGAACAGACTTTAAAACGTAGGCAAAAATAATCATAAACATAAAGCCTGCCGGTATCAGTGCATCTTGTTTTGCCTGGATTGGAACAAAATGGTGAAATGAGAGCTCTAGGCAAGAAAGAAGTGAGAGATTCCAAGTCTTTAAATGTTCCTTTGAAAATGGTCCAATTCTCAACTTCCTTGTCTTCGTTCGTGGCTCACTCACGCAGGATCTGGTCCAAGAAACAATTTCCGATGGAATTAATTCCTTTGTTTTGACTATTTCCACTGCTACTAAACCTCCAAATCAACGCCCCTCCATTACAGCAGACTTTCCTAATTTCTAGAACTTCAACCACAGTGGATTATACTATTCTTCTCTCAATACAGAGAATTGAGGAAACACTTCAATGAGGAAACACTTTTTTTAAAAAACTTCCCTACTCTTTAATTCTCCCTGTGCATCTCAAATGCTTTTCAGGTAAAATCTAGTTTCTTTTCACTAGAATTAATAAGATAGAGCAATACACTTCTCCCACTTTCCATTTGAAATAGGTATTTAACTGAAACATGAAAGAGGGAAGGACACTGAGAACTGCTATATCAGGATTAGCCAGCTGTACAACTTCTTTGTTGTTAAGTCTACAGGGCTTTCTTTCTGCTTTCATTAAGTAGAATTAACTGTTTAAAAGTATACCCAATCCCAGTCCAGTGGTATGGGCAGTAGCAAATTGAACTGCGGTGCTGGAAGCTACCTGGTCAACCATGGGTTTAGATCCCTAGGTTGGCTTGAAAACACATCAGGCAGGATCAGTAGATGACATAGTGGTTGCATCATTGTACTCCCACAGGGCGGACCGTGGTTCAAGTCCTGGCCTTGGTGGATTGAAAATCACACTGGGTATATGTGCATGCGTGCCCAAAATCCCAGGAGGAGAATGGAGAAGAACGGATTGCAGCACCGTCATCCTCCCGGAGGGTGATTTCTCACTTTCCCTCTCACGATATCTGTCTGTCTCTCTCTTTCTGGTGAATGCACACACCCTAAGGCAAAAATCTCTTTTAAAAAAGAAAAGAAGAAAAGAAAACACGTTGGGTTCATGCATTCTGTCCAAGAGTCTAACAAGTTGGAAAGGTAGAGAAAGAGAATTATAGTATGATGAGACCCTATCAAGCGTGCCTCTCTCTCTCTCTCTCTCTCTCTCTCTCTCTCTCTCTCTCCTGTGTGCACATGTACTTGCTATCATAAATAGAACAAAAGGAAAGAAAGCATTATACAATTTTGGTTTCATGGCAATGCAATAACAACATACTGTAATTATACCATATCAACAACATTTTATTTTGTACATTTATATATTGTAATAGGGGTTTTTTGTGGACAATTTTTAATTTTCAACCCTACAGAGAAGTTGCCACAATAAGATCAACATTTTTTGGAGAGGTTTTTCGCTATAGAGCGCGTGCGCTCGCCAGAAAGAGAGAGACATAGAGACAGAAAGAGAGAAATCACCCCCCAGGGGGATGGTCACGCCACAATCCCTTCTCCTCCATTCTCCTCTCGGGATCTTGGGCACGCACGCACACGCGCCCGGTGTGAGTTTTAAGCCACCGGGTCCGGGACGCGAACCACGGTCGACTACATGGGAATCCAGTGACATAGCCATTACGCTAACTGCTGGTTCCCAATAATATCAACATTTCCCATGCACCTTTATCCCAATTCAAACAGAGCAAACTAAAAATATTCTCCCACTTGTTTTATCATTTTATCTATATGTTTTTAAATTTCCTCTAATTTTTATTTTTATAAAGCAAAAATTTCAGAACTGTTCTTTTAAATAGAGAACTTTACATTCTTTGGTCTGTTAAATGTTTCTTCCCTTTGCCCCTCCACTCACTTTGAACCACCCGCTCTCTACCAGCCACCCGCTCTCTACCAGCCACTCCCCTCCCTTACGGTCTCTGGTATCTACACTTATCCTCTATTGAAAGATCGATGGATCTTTCCATTTCTATCATAGAGTGCAGACATTCAGGACAAATTGAGTGGAGATATACAGTGTGTATCTTTCAAAGTCTAACTCACTTCACTTAACATTAAGTTCTCTATATCAGCCACTTTGAATCTAACGATAGGGTCTCATTGTTTCTTTTATTTGGAGAGATTTTTTTTTTTCACTATAGAGTGCGTGTGCTCGCCAGAAAGACAGAAAGAGACAGACAGAAAGCAAGAAATCACCCCCCCAGAGAGGATGGTCACGCCACAATCCCTTCTCCTCCATTCTCCTCTCAGGATCTTGGGCACGCACGCACACGCGCCCGGTGTGAGTTTAAGCCGCCAGGTCCAGGACTCGAACCGCGGTCGACTACATGGGAGTCCAGCAACATAGCCATTACACTAACTGCTGGTTCCTCTGGGTCTCATTGTTTCTTATGACTGAGTAATATTTCATAGTATATTATGTGCCACAGTTTTTCAACCCAGTCATCCATTTTTGGACACTTAGTTGATTCCATGTCTTAGCAATTGTGAATAACGCTGCAATAAACATGGATGTGCAAGTGTATTTCCAACTCAGTGTTTTCCTGTCCTTTGGGTAAATACCAAAGAGTGGGATTACTGGGCCATATGGAAGTTCTATTTGTAGTTTCGGGTTTTGGTTTTGTTTTTTGTTTGTTTGGTTGGGTTTTTTTGTTTTTTGTTTTTTGTTTTTTTGAGAAATTTTTGCTATCAGACGTGTGCTCACCAGGGAGACAAGCAGAGAGACAAAATGCAAGAAAACACCTCCCATGGGGAATGGCCAAGCCATAATCCCTTCTCCATTCCCCTCTCAGAATTTGGGGCACACATGCACACATGCCCAGCATGAGGGTTTTTTTGTTTTTGTTTTTTTTTTCTTTTTGAGGGAGAGATTTTTGCTATAGGGTGTGTGCACTCACCAGAGAATCAGAGAAAGAGAGACAGAAAGCAAGAAATCACCCCCAAAGGGAGATGGCCATGCCACAATCCCTTCTCCTCCAATCTCCTCTTAGGATTTTAGACATGCATTCACATGCACCTAGCATGAGTCTTAAGCAGCAGGTCTAGGACTCGAACCATGATCAACTATGTCCAGTGACTTAACTATTATACCACCTATGGTCCCCTTCCCGGGTAAGTTTTAAGCCATAGGATCCAGGACTCAAACTATGTGAGTGTCCAGTGATGTAACCATTATGCCATCTGCTGGTCCCTTCATTTGTAGGTTTTCGAGGAACCCCCAGATTGTTTTCAACTGGGGTTGTACTAATTTATGGGTTTTTTTCAACCATTCAAGAATAAGTTCCAAACATTCTGCTCTTTTACTTCTAAATATGCTGGTGTATATTTCTTAAAAGAGAGATGTTTTCTTACATAACCACAGTATGATTTTCAAACACCAGGAGATTTAGTATTGCCATAATTTAATTATAAAATCGACAGTCTATATACATCCAAATTCTACTGAGTGTCTCAACAATGTCTTTTTTTTTTTTTTTTTTTTTGGAGAGGTTTTTCGCTATAGGGCGCGTGCGCTCGCCAGACAGACAGAGAGAAACATAGAGACAGAAAGCGAGAAATCACCCCCCAGGGGGGTTGGTCACGCCGCAATCCCTTCTCCTCCATTCTCCTCTCGGGATCTTGGGCACACACGCACACGCGCCTGGCGTGAGTTGTAAGCCACCGGGTCCGAGACGCAAACCGCTGTCGACTACGTGGGAGTCCAGCAACATAGCCATTACGCTAACTGCTGGTTCCCTCAACAATGTCTTTTATAGCTATATATTTTTTATACTGGTTCAAGATTCAATCCAGACTTGCATGCTTCATTTCATTAGCATTTCATTATGTCTTTGATCTCCTTTGTTTTGGAGTGATTCTTCAGCCTTTCTTTACCCTGTATGACCTTGACCTTTATTCTTTTTTTTTTAACCTTTATTCTTAAGTTAATTTATTTATTTCCATGAAAGAGAGTGTGTGTGTAAGACACTCACAACAGAGTCTTCATGCCAAAATCACCCCAGTCTCACCAGGCCTTGGTCAGGGGTACACACTCACATGCCCAGGATGTGAACCCAGGACCTTTCCCATGCAGGTACAGTGTGTTACCACTGCACCACCACCTGATCCCTCTTTGGTGGAGAAATTATGCCATGTTCTTGGTGTATCACCTTAAGAAAGGCAGGATATTAGCAATGCCAACTCAGACTGTATGCTATGAAATGGTGCCCTTTGACTTTTTCCATTATGAAACAATTATTTTCTCTCTATACTTAATAAGTAATTTATGAGGAGATCGTTTAAGATTATGAATATCCTGTTCTTCGCCCTACAATAAGCCCAGAAGGAAGTAAAGTATTATTCTACTCAGGGCCAGCTTCAAGAACATGCAACAGTCACAGAAGGCTCCATGCTTAGAAGGCTCCTGTGCCTGCTTTAATGTTCCACTGTCATCATCTTGACATTTTTAAATGTTTTAACAAAAGGCTTGTCAATTTTATCTTGCACTGAGTCCTACAAATTATGTAGTCGATCCTGGTTCCATTTATAAGACAATTCCCAACCTGAAGTCTGCTGCTCTACTTCTCTGCTAAAGCCTTGGGTCTGGCCCTTACGTCTTCTTCCTTGGACATTTACAAGAGTTCCTAATTGATCTGCTTCTCTTTGATCTCTCTTATCTCCATGTTCTCTGCTAGAATACACAGGTCTCATCATGCCACATCCTTAGAGTGTTTTAATATGGGACAAGCAGGTGGCGTGGAGGTTGAGACACTTGGATCCCACATGGCTGACTGAGCAGTTCAAGTCCTGGACCCTGCAGATTGAAAATTACACTAAGGAACCAGCAGATGGTGTAATGGTTACATCGCTGGACTCCTACCTAGTGGACCACAGTTCAAGTTCCAGAATTGAGACTGTATATATATATATATATATATATATATATATATATTATATATATATTATATATACACATATATATATAATATATATATAATACACATTTATTATAACATTATATATTATATGTAAAACATATAATATATAATGTTTTAATAAATCCTCACTGCACACAGGGAAAAATTCAAATTCCTTAGCAAGACAGAGATGTCCATTACAGTATGATGTGATCTCTATTCAGCACCTGCACTCCTTCCTCTTACCTCCTTTATTCACCCAGTGTTACTGCCTCAGAGTCATTGTCCCAGGCTTTCTTGTCCTTTCCTGTCTTCACTTATGCCTCTGCCTGCAATGCCCTTCTCCACACTCTCTTTTTTATTTTTTGAATTTTTCCTTAGAAAATGTCCACTCACTATTGAGAGAAAGTAAAAAATCACCCCCCAGAGGAGATAGCCACACCATAATCTTTTCTCCTCCTGGTATTTTGAGCATGCATATACATACACCTGACATGATTTACAAGCTGCCAGACCTGGGATTTGAACCATGGTTGGCCATGTGGAAGTCCAGCTGCCTCAACTATCATGTCACCTGCTGGCCCCTCTCCACACTCTCTTTATCTTGAGAGTACTGGACCAAATGTGACTTCTATGGTCTTCCCTGCCCTTTCTTTTACTCCATACAAATGCTTAACTCCTTATTCAGAGAGCAACTAAACATACTTCTATTATCTCTCAACAAATTGTGAGCGTCCAGAGTCAGGACTCAGATCCTATTCTGCTTTCTCCTTATCACCTCAATGACTAGCACATAGAAAGCACCAATAGGCATGCAAAAGATCATTGAATATGAATTGTCACTCAAGTATTGAAAAGTTTAAACCCAAATATTTTAGTTATTTATTTAAAGTCACCCAGTAAGTTCATGGCAAAGCCAGGAGTCAATATCAGGCCACTTGATTCTTGGTTTGACACAACATGTTGTCTTCTGGTGGATTTTTCAATAGGATATCATTGATTTCCTCCAACCTGCACCAATCCACCAATCCATCTTTTCTGTGCCTGTCCAAGATATGGGAAGAGTATATCAATGCCTTCTAGAAATTCTTCTAAGACATAAAATGTCAGAGATCTGGTGGGCTTTTAGAGAGTGCTTATTTCAACTCTTTATTAGACCCAAGTAAAAGAAGAAACCAGAGAGATGGACAGGCTCACCTTGGGTTACATATTGGTTACCAGGTGTACCAAGTCTCAGGTCAGTGCTGATTCCACTGACTACAATGCTTCACTTTAGAGACAAGAATCCAGATTGACGTGCTTGTCTACTGCAAATGAATTTTATTGGTTCCATAACAGCTGCCATCGGACTAATTTCTATTTCTGTTGGGCCAAGTGAAAGGATATCCAAGACTCAATGCCGTAGAGTCTGTCAGCTTTTTGTGACCACCAAAATGTAGGTTCCACTATGCATGCTTGGGTTCTACCATACTCAAAACCATATGCTCTGTTTCTCATGCCCTTCCCACTTCTCTGCAAGAGTATGTCCGGGGACCAGCAGATGGTATAATGGTTATGTCTCTGGACTCCTATGTAGTCGACTGTGGTTCGAGTCCCGAACCCGGTGACCTGAACTCACGCTGGGCACATGTACGTGTGTGCCCAAGATCCCAAGAAGAAAATGGAGGAGAAGAGATTGCAGTGTGGCTAGCCCCCTTCGGGGATGATTTCTTACTTTCTGTCTCTCTGTCTCTGCTTTCTGGCACACACACGCTCCCTATAGCAAAAACCTCTCCAAAAAAAAAAAAAAAAAAAAAATGGAGTATGTCTGAAGCTTGGTGGTACAGCATCTTCACATTTCTAAAACATCAGCCTTAAGGAAACAACAGTTCATATTCATAAAAGTAGAAAGAGGATTTTGTAATTACCATGCCTCAAATATGCAATGGATATTGTACAGAAAAGAATTATTACCTCCTTTCCAGCAGCTCTGATCAAAGAATTAGTAAATTGTTGTAGCTCCAGCCTGAGGGAGAAGAAGGGGATGAGATAGAGTGGGAGGCTGGAAACAGATTTCTGAAAATTCAAACACTTTAGAAAATAATGGATTCAGATCTTATCTGCCAGCCACGATGGTGCAAGCAGAGGGTGGTACTCTGTGGTGCCAGAGCCCAGGTGGGGGATGGCAGTTTGGATCTTGGGTCACCTGAAACCCACCAGGCAGATGTGTGAACACCCTGGATCCTGGCTGCTAGGGGGCTTGTTGGGGGATCATGGTTTGATGAGACTCTATCGAATATATATATCACCGTATACATAATCGTCACATAGTAAATGTCATTTTCCCCTTCTTTCCCACCCCACCCTCAATGACAATGATGGTTTTGTAGTAGCGAATGTCTAAAATCCCTTCTAATTCTGTAATTCTAAAAAATTCTCTGCATTATGACTTTGCTTTATTTATATGTCTTTAGATCTATCACAGCAGCAAATTAGTACAGTGATGTGCCTTAATTAGTATTTGTGTCACTGAATTTAATTTCCTCAGTGTAGACCAGGTTTGAGGGAAGGTGCATGCTTCCTGTGTTTCTTCCTAACTTACAGAGAGGTTAAAAGATAAATTACAGATTTACAGAGCACCACACTAGGAAGACACACTTCCACATGAAAGAAGTCCACCACATTCACCCTCGAGGTCACTTGTGCAGCTTCTTGGTGAAATCAGATGACTGATTTCTAGAATTCATCAGCAATCTCTAACAGTTGCACTTCAAAAGTACCATATCAACATGCTATATTTAGACAGCTCACAGGGAGCCATCAAGGATCTCTTTGAACCCATATTTGATCGTTGGCCAAATTTTCCATATCCTGTTCTAGGCCACTTCAAAAACAACTGTTTTGATTAAAGAGTGATCAGGAAAGTGCTCTCACATTATAGAGGAAACGACTCCATTGAATATGAATTGCTGGTATATAAACTCTGGTTTCGAAGCTGAGGACCGATGGACAACATCTGTGCCAACACTAATGACACAGGCTAAGCTGTGTTGACCATGAACCTGAATGATTCAGTTTCTAGGAAGAATTGCCCTACCATGTGGGACTGGTGACTTTAAGTAGAAAGACCTCTACCACCCAAGTGTGGCATCTATCACCCCAACTAGATAGTAGAGAAGAAAAGGAAGTTTATGGAGAAGTCATACTCTATCCCAGACTAGGAATCTCTTAATCTCTTGATCTGCATTAAGACAATTCTCAGATATGTTTTTCTCTCTCTTTTTCCTCTGCCTTTTCTTCAAGTCTTAAATAAGAAAACTGAGTTGCTCTAAAACAATTTAAAAATTCATCTTCCTCCTTAACCAATTTCCAACCTGGCCATTGCACATCATCCTTATAATATTGATTGACTGTCCAATGTCTACACACTTACATTAATAGTACAAAAAGCATTAATTGTGCACCTACAGTTTGTAGAATCTTTTTCTACTCTATGTAGGAAGAGGCTGGAAGAAATGTATTTATCTATCATCAATCTAGCCCCAAAGCAGTGGTTAAACACTGTGTGTTGGGGAGTCGGATTCCATACAGCCAACCGCAGTTCAAATTCAAGTTTCCATGACTCAAAAAACACACTGAGCATGTGTGTGTGTGGGCCCAAAATATCCTAATGTTAGGAAGAATGGAGAAAAGAGAATTGTGGTGTGACCATGTCCCACTGGAGCATTGGGGGAGGAGGTGGTTTCTCTCTCCCTCTCTTTCTCCCCTCCCCCCCCATGAGTGCACAAACCCTCTGGCAATTAAAAAAAAAAAGGTAAAAAAAGATTCAATGTGTGTTCCTGTTGTGAAGGGGCTAACAGGGCTAGAAATAAACTATGACATGCACAAGAGTAACTACTCTATGAGTAGGCACAAGCGTTCTCATAACAGAAGCAACAAAGTGCTGCCTTAGCTCAGAGGAGGGAAAGATGAGTTCCAGCAGGGCCAGCCAGTGCTGGCATGGTCCATGAACAGACCTTTGAAGAGTTTTAATGAGTGATGGTGGATTCGGGAGGTGTTTTGCAACTGATAAGAATGATGTAAGAAAAGAAACATACCATTGTAGAAACCAAGAACAAGATGAAGTTGACCATCAACAAAATTTCAACCAAACTCTTCCTATAATGAGCTGGGTTACAGAAAAATACATAAACTAATTGTATTTATTTATTTATTTATAGATTTTTGCCATCTGGTGTGTGTACTTGCTGGAGAGACAGAGAGATAAGAGAGATAGAAAGTGAGAAATCACCCCCCAGGGGGGATGATGGTCATGCCACAGTCCCTTCTCCTCCATTCTTCTCTTAGGACTTTGGGGACACACACACACATGCCTAGACACATGCCTGGTGTGAGTTTCAATAAGCTGGGTCCAGGGCTCAAACCATGGTTGATCACATGGGAGTCCAGTGCCTCAACCACTATGCCACCTGCTGGCCCCACTAGTTGTGAAAACAAGTTTAATGCCTCCATTGATAAATTAGTATTAAATGGCACTGCGCATGATGAGTTAGAGAGAGAATAGCTGAGAGTGGCAGGTGATGAACTGGGCATTAAAGCATGGGATAGTATTTGTTTCAGGTAAGTAAAATAACCAATATAAGATGTTACCTCTTTGTGTACCTTCTTCTCCTTATCCTAAATGCATGCATTTATCAAAACAAGGAGTATACAAAAATTCATGGAAGGGGCCAGCAGATAGATGGTGGTTATAACACTGGAGTCCCACATGGCTGACAGCGGTTTGAGTCTTGGACCTGGTGACTTGCTTTCTCACTTTCTATCTCTCTATCTCTCTCTGGTGAGCACATGAGCTCTGAAGCAAACTAAAAAATAATAATTATAATAAATACTTCTTTTTTAAAAAAAGTTTGTAGAAAATGCATGTTATTAAAAATGCATGAATTTCAAAATGTTTTGCACCGAAATAAATGTGTACTTTCATTCCATCTCTCTTGTTTTCTTTCATTTTTATTGTCAGAGAGCATGTGTAGTTGCCAGAAAGAGAAAGAATGAGAGTGGGAGAGAAACCACTCCCCAAGGGGTCATGGTCACACTGCCATCTTTTTCCCTCCAGTCCTCCTTTCTGTCAGGATTTTAAGCACACCCATGCATACATCTGGCATGTTTCTCTAGCCTCCAGGACCAGGATTCAAACTGCAGTCAGCCATGTGGAATCTGGCTCCCGGTGAATAGTACTTGACCACTGATCTGTAGGGCCTAGTTCCATTTTTCTTCTAGTTTTTTCAAGTCTTCTGTTATTTACTGAGCACCTATCCTGTGCCAGACATCAGAGATTCAAAGGTACTTTTAAGTATTGTGAAGGAGATATTAAATGACTGTAGAAATAATTACGATTTTATTGTAATTGTGGTAAATATGGTTAAGATAAAGTATAGAATGTTTCAAAATTTTGTTATTATAATACAGAACTTGACTGCCTCTTTCAAGCTTGGTTTTCAAAATTCTAAACTAATACTACCATCTCCCACTTCTCCAAAACAAGTCCATGACTCAAGTCACCTTCACATGGCATTCTGGGGCTTTGTGGGCCTCCCATGGGGATTCACTACTCCACTTGCCCTACGGTCACTGGAAATGGCATTAGCAGCTTGTGTCCCACACCCGCTGTGTCAGTGGTGCGATGGCTGCAGGAGCTGTTAGTGCCCCACCCAGACATACTGTTAGCAGTGTTGACTCCTCACAGCTCACAGCCACTCCTTTCTCAGGAAAAGTGTCCTCTGCTGACAGGATCCCCTTCCTCCCAGGAAATGTCTAAGGTTACCAAGTACATGCTTGCAAGCACATGCACACACAGGGGCAGTCCTACTGTGACTGACAGACACAGGTGTATAAGGGCCAATCCCCTTGGCTCCATGTAGACAACTCTGTGATGCAATTCTCACTTCTGTAGGTTCAAGCTAAGACTAGACTCTAACCGAGCTCATGCCTTTGCCCTTCTTTCTCCTGTGCTCTGTCCTGCTTCCTTCCCTTACTCGCAGGTCCAGCTGACAGTCCTTCCTCAGTAAATCCTGCTCAGAAATCCCCATTCTAGCATCCAGGAAACTGACCTAGGTCACAGACCCTCTCTGAATGCTGCAGTACCTTCCAGTCACACATTTCAACCCTTTGAATTTCTCCTCCCGTCCTCTGCTTAAGGTGCCAGTCAGCTAGGAAGTCAGGAGACAGCAGAGCTATAACGAAAAGAAAGAACTAAAGATCCTTAGGAAATCAGCTCCCAAAATGGACCCTAGTTAACAATCCAGCAAAGCACTCCATATAGGAGTTCTTACTTTTAAAGACTTCTCATTTAGGGCCAGTCTGAAGCCTGTGGTTAAGGCAGCTGGATCCCACATGGCCAAACACATGGTTCAAGTCCCAGACCCAGAGCTTGAAACACACACTGGACATGTGTGCGTACATGCCCAAAATCCCCGAAAAAGGAAGATAATGGAGGAAAAGAATAGTATTTTCTTACTTTCCTTCTCTCTCTCCAAATCTCTGCCCCCAGCAAGTACATGCCTTCCAGCAAAAACATTTATAAATAAATAAAGCTTCCCATTTAATAAAGTACTTTTAAATGTCCTTTTCCACCCTCTCAAAAAATTTTTCAATTTCAATTTAAAAGATTTTTAAGACTCTGGCAGTACTTTTTTTATTGAGGTGTGGCTTACATATAGTAGCACACACAAACTCTGAGATGACAGTTCAATGAATTTAATCATTTAACTCATATAAACTTCATCCCAATCAAAACATAGCACTTTTCTTGCACCTTTTCTTTAATCCATTCTCAACAGAGACAATTTCTGCTTTAATTTTTGTCCCTATAACACGTTTTCATATACACTGGATAACACAAGACGTACTCTTCTATAGAATCACATGAAAGATAAAACTTGTAAAAAGTCCTAAAAGACTGAGCCCTGTCATGTAGAGTGCTTCCCTTTGTCTACAACTACCACCACGTTACCAAAAGCCTATTCACGACAGTTCCTTTTATCCCAGTGCATCATGTTCGATCGTCAAGAGAAAAATTACAGAATGTTCTAAAAGGCAAAAAACCCAGTTTGAAGAGACAGAGCAAGCCTCAAAACCAGACTCAGATATGGCAGGGAAGATGAAATTGTCAGGCTGGGAAACACTGCACAGAAGCTGGATCTCACCTGGTTGACGAGGGCTTGTGTCCCAGGCCAGGCAGTTTAAAAAGCACACCAGGCAGAGCCAGCAGGTGGTGTAGTGTAGTGTAAGCCCTGGACTCCCATGTGGTCAACTGCGGATGAGTTCTGGACACGGTGGCTTGAAATTCACGCTGTGTGTGTGTGTACTTGCCCAGAATCCTGAGAGGAGAAGGGATTGTGGTGTGGCCGTTCCATGATGGAACTCTCTGACTCTGGTGAGTGTATTCACCCGAAACAAACAAACAAACAAACAAACAAAACTCTAAAAAAAAAAAAAAAAAAAAAAAAAAAAAAAAAAAAAGCATAGCAGGCATGTAATGCCTGCCTAGGATCCTGATGGAATGGAGCATTGAGGGAAAAAGGATTGCAGTTTGGCCAGGCTTCATTGGGGATTATCTCTTTCTCTATCTTTTTGCTTTCTCATGTCTGCTCTCTCTTATGAGTGCTCATGAGCATTTTAAAATATTTTTTATTTTTAAACTACAGTTAATACATAAAAGCTCTAGTGTATAGACAGCACACAAGAACAGATGGGCAATGTAAGCAGAGGATACAAATTCTATGAAAGAATCAAAAAAAAATGTTAAAGATCCAAAACTTTGTAACACAAATGAAGAACTCCTTCGATAGATTTATTAGAAGACAGGATGCAGATGAAGAAAGAATTATGAAGCTATCAAAAGAGAAACTTACAAAACTAAAAGGCAAACAGAAAAAATAAACACAACAAAACATTCAAGCATGGGACATAAGATCATCAAAAGGAAAATAAAGAAAAAAAAATTGAAACAATAATGACTGATAATATCCCTCAAATTAATGTTGGATACCAAACCACAAATCCAAAAAGCTTAGAACATTAAGAAAGATAAATGAAAACACTACCAGCAACAACCCTACACCTAAGCGTGTTACATTCAAGCTACAGAAGATCAATGATTAAAAGACATACTGCAAAAATCTAGGAGCAGGGGTGGAGGGAGACACCTTTTTTTTTTTTTTTTGAGAGTTTTTTTGTTGTAAGGTGCTTGTGCTCGCCAGAAAGACAGAGAGACAGAACGACAAAAAGCGAGAAATCACCCCACAGGGGGGATGGCCACACCGCAATCCCTTCTCCTCCATTCTCCTCTCGGGATCTTAGGCATGCACGCACACGTGCCCGGCATGAGTTTAAGCCACCGGGACCGGGATTCAAACCACGGTCGACTACATGGGAGTCCAGTGACATAGCATTACACCAATCGCTGGTTCCAAGGGAGATACCTTCTTATACAGGAGCAAGGATAAGAATGACATTTAACTTCTCAGAAGCCATACAAACACGAAGACAAAGGAATGAAATATTTAAAGTGCTGAGAGGAAAAAAATGACCAACTTAGAATTCCATACTCTGAAATTATATTTCAAAAGTGAAGGAGAAATAAAAGACCCCTTGGACAAACAAAAATGGAGGGAATTTGTTGCCGGTAGACCCACATGGCAAAAAATGTTAAAGGAACTCTTTATAGAGAGGGAAAATGATATACATGAGAAACTCAGACTATATAAAGAAAAGAAAAGCACTGAAGAGGAAATAGATGAAGATAAAAGAAAAACATATTGAGACCAGCAGATGGCGTAATGGCTACATCTCTGGACTCCCATGTAGTCGAACCCAGTTCAAGTCCTGGACCATGTGGCTTAAGCTCACACTGAATGCGTGTGCTTGTGTGCCCAAAATCCCAAGAGGAAAATAGAGGAGAAGGGACTGCAGCATGGCCACCCCATGGGGGGTGATTTCTCGCTTTCTGTCTCTCTGTCTCTCTCTGTCTTTCTGGCTAGCGCATGCGCCCTATAGCAAAAACCTCTCCAAAAAAAAAATCTTATATTATTCTTATTATTTTTATGATCATAATTATTATTATTTTGTATACATTCAATCGCTATACATCATTTAGCTTGTATAGAGAATTTACCCAACATGAAATACACCTCAGACCAGTCCAGTTGAGAATACTCACATGTCATCATCATCAACAGGTAATGAACCATTTCTGTGTCCTGCAAATGTCTTACCTCTCTATTTTTTCTCCCTAATTATCTTATTCTTATTCTTAATTAACCTACTAGATAACCATTTGCTAAAAATTATAATGGCAATAATGTTTTCCATTGTGCAGTTTTACATGTGTGTATTTGTGTTTGCATGTGTGCAGTCTATGTTTATGTATGTTTACATATAATCGAAATGAATGACTGCAATGATACAAGGTGCCATAGGGTAGAATATTTTATTATTATAAGGTATTCATACTACCTGTGGAATGGTATAGCATTATTTGAAAGTGGGCTTGGACTGGACGTCTATGTATATTGCAAACACTAGGGCAACCACTAAATAAAGTAGAAGAAAAAGAAGTATAAATTGATATGCTAAGACAAGAGGGAAAATAGAATCATATAAAATGCTCAGTTGAAATCACAAAAGGAAGAAAAGGATTGGAAGATGAAAATAGGATCAATTAAAACGGGCAACTAAGAAAACAGTAATTAATATAGTAGAAGTTAATACAACAGTATCAATAATCACTTTGAATGTCAATGGGCTAAACGCACCAATTAAAAGACAGTCTGTCAGGGGACCAGTAGTTAGCGTAATGGCTATGTCGCTGGACTCCCATGTAGTCGACCGCAGTTCAAGTCTCAGACCCGGTGGCTTAAACTCACGCCGGGCACGTGTGCGTGTGTGCCCAAGATCCCGAGAGGAGAATGGAGAAGGGATTGTGGTGTGGTCATCCCCCCTGGGGGGTGATTTCTGGCTTTCTGTCTCTATCTTTCTGGTGAGCGCACGTGCCCTATGCCAAAAACCTCTCAAAAAAAAAAAAGACAGTCTGTCAGTATGGATCAAAAAGCAAGACCTTAACTATATGTTATCTGCAAGAATCCCACTTTAAGTATGGCAATATATAGAGATTAAAAGTGAATC
Source organism: Tupaia tana (assembly GCA_026018925.1). NCBI lineage: Eukaryota > Metazoa > Chordata > Mammalia > Scandentia > Tupaiidae > Tupaia > Tupaia tana. The sequence goes on along the minus strand of JAKSZU010000015.1, from coordinate 39,002,060 downwards.
AATAGAGGGACCAGCAGATGGTTTAATGGTTACCTTGCTGGACTCCCACATGGCCAACTGTGGTTTGAGTCCCAGGCTCAGAGACTGGAAACTCATGCTGGGCACGTGTGCATGTGTGCCCAGAATTCTAAGAGGAGAATGGAAGAGAAGGGCTTGCAGCGTGGCCATCCTCCCGGGGTGAGGATTGCCCTTTTTCTATCTCTCTATCTCTCACTGTCTCTCTGGTGAGCACACGCACACTATAGCAAAAATCTCTCTTAAAAAAAGGCGAATCAATGGAGAAAGAGATACCATACTAAAACTGATATGTGCTTATGGAAAATGTTTGAGTGTGTCTATGTTTAAATATGTGTGTGTCTATCCAAACAATACAGAAAGTTGTAAAGTGTACTAAGTGAAAAATAATAGTTCTCCTCCGCCTTCCTCTGTCTTTATTCCCATTATGAACAGTGTTTTATGTATCCTTTCAAACATTTTATATGAAGGTTCACGTTTCTTCTTATTATTATTATTGCCAGAGGGCATGCCAGAGTGAGAGAGAAAGCATCCCCAATGGGACATAATCACATTGCAATCCCCTTTCTTCCATTTCTCCATCCCATTAGGATCTAGGGCACACATATGCATGCACTCGGTTTCCTTCCCATGCTGCCAGGGAGAGGATTCGAATGGCAGTCAGTCCTGCAGGATCTGGCTTCCACTGCAAAGCACTTGACACTGCTACTAAACCGACCCTGAAGGCTCATAGATTTACCTTTAAAAAATTATATGATACAATACATATTTTTCTGTGATTTTCTTTAGTTTACTTAACAGTATTCTCATGCATTTTTCTTTTTATAATCTCGGCTATTGTAGATTTATGTTTTAGAAAGTGATTTAAATGTTTTCCAAGTAACAAGGCTTACATACAAGTAGCAAGACTGCGCTGGACAGCACAGAGCACGTGATGTCTCTGTTCTTTTGATGCTGATTTCACAATCTATTCTTAAATGCAACAGCTGTCTATGAGGCAGGATCTAAGCCTGCATTGCCCTGTACAAGAGCCACTAGCTACATGAAGTCATTTAAATTTAACTTGACTTAAATTTCAATATATAACATTTAAAATTCAGTTTCTCAGCTGCACAAGCCATATTTCAAGTGCTCAGTGGTCATTTGTACCTACTGACTACTATATCAGATAGCACGGACATAGACCATGTCCACCATGACAGAAAGTCCTATTGTATGGGACCAGCAGTTAGCGTAATAGCTATGTCACTGGACTCTCACGTAGTCAACCACGGTTCAAGTCCCGGACCCAGTGGCTTAAACTCATGCCGGGCGCATGTGCATGCGTTCCCAAGATCCCAAGAGAATGGAGGAGAAGGGATTGCGGTGTGGCCATCCCACCTGGGGGGTGATTTCTCGCTTTCTGTCTCTCTGTCTCTCTCTGTCTGTCTGGCGAGCGCAAGCGCCCTATGGCAAAAACCTCTCAAAAAAATAAAAAATAAAAAAGTCCTATTGTACAGCAGTGGCCTGACCTTTATGAATTTACCATGGCACAAGTTTGGGGCAGCATTTCGACGTCGAAGAACAAGGTCAGGGAATTCCCAGATCCTGAGAACAGCAGGAAGCCACTTCTACCCTTTTGCATTTGTGCCCTAGGGCTGGGGTGGTCTGGCAGAAGCTGGACACACAGCAAGTCTATGTGATAGAAGCTGAAGCCGTGAAGAAAACTCAGCTGCTGCTGAAGATGCCAACAAAGCATGGAGAGGAGAGAGAATTACACCTGCTTTCTCCCCTCCCACCACCTTCCTATCACCTACCAGAACCTCCCATTGGCCCAACCCAGCAGGAAGCCAGCTGCCCTGTGGCCAGGGGAAGGCTGTCTGCAAGGAAAAGAGAGAAGCGTGCTACAAGCAGGGGCCCCGGGAGTGACGTGGAGCCTGATCCCCTGGGAGAACTGCAGGCACTGTGGATGGAATGAAGGTTACAGTGACGGAACCAGGCTGGTGCACTAGGAGCAGACCACGAAGTCTTAGTGAAATCCTGCAGAGTTTAGACTTTATCCAGAAGGCTCTGAACAGCTATTGACCAGTCTAGGAGAAGAGTGTCCTGATCAGACACACACTTCAGGAATATCATCAGGCTACACCAGCAGCCCTCAAAACGTGGTCCTTGGACCAGCAGCGTCGACATCACATAAAAACTTGCAAGCAATGCAAATTCTCAGGTCCCAGCCCAGGCCTAGTGAGTCAGAAACCCTGGGGGTGGGATCCAGCAATCTGCATATTAAGTGGTCCAATGCATGCTGGACTATGAGGATCCCGGGGATCACCTGGAGTGAGGAGGGTTAGGCAGGTGCTGCATGAGAGATAAGACTCAGATTAAAATGTGGGGCATGGAGCCGGTCCTTCTTGGAGGGTGATTTAAAAAGTAGGACTGGCAGAGCTGGTGAATGGGCAGAGGTGGCAACAGCGGAGGAATCCATCCAAAGCAATCAGAAGCAGCAGCTGCCCATGCAAGGGGGTCCATGGGACACAGGAAGAAAGCCTCTTGGACCACATATGTTTAATCACTGAACAGCAACCGATTCCTCAGGATTCTGCTCTTGGCACAGTGGGAGGGAAGTAGACAAGGTGTGGCCAGCAGGAGCTTACAGCTGCCATCCCTCTCTCTGGCAGGTCACCACGTTGAACTCCCATCACTAAATTAAAGTAGATACTCTCTACAATAAAACCACAGGGCCCGGGTCCTTCATGAGCACCGGGGTCTAAAGAAGCTGGGCACCCCCAGAACTTGGAGGAATCCCTCAGGGTGTTAGCTGAACCTCTTTCTTTTTTTATTCTCAGCATTGAGTATAAGGTTTAGAGCAGCACTACCCAAAGCAAGCCACATATGTCATTTTTAATGTTCTAATAGCTACTTTAGAAAAAGTGAAAAGAAACAGATGAAATTCATTTCCTTTTTTTTTTGAGACTTTTTGCTATAGGGCACGTGCGCTCGCCAGAAAGAGAGAGACAGAGAGACAGAAAGCGAGAAATCACCCCCTAGAGGGGATGGCCACACCACAATCCCTTCTCCTCCATTCTCCTCTCGGGATCTTGGGCACGTACACACATGCGCCCGGCGTGAGTTTAAGCCACTGGGTCCGGGACTCGAACTGCGGTTGACTACATGGGAGTCCAGCAACATAGCCATTATGCTAACTGCTGGTCCCATTTCTTTAATTTTTTTTAATCTAAGCCATCATGTCAAGCTGCAGTCAACAGTTGGCCAATTAAGAATGAGCTTACATTCCTTGTCCCTGCCCCAGACTGTGCCTTCAAAATCTGACGAATAGTTTATACTCACAGCACATCTCACTTCCAGCTCTCCCTATTTCAGGGTTCAGGAGCCACGTGGGGCTACTGCCTTGGGCAATGCAGGTTTAGAAGATAGTAATTGTGTTTATTTCTGGATAAATACATGCATCCTTTCCCATGGAATAGACAACTGAGGCCTTGTTACAGGCATTGGTATCATTGTTACACCTATTGTTCTGTGTGAGAGAACATGGGGGATAAGAAGAGATGAGAAAGAGAAAGCCAAGAAGCTGGGTGGAAAGAACAGCACGAAAACAAATCGCCTGGAAATCTGAGGTGGGAATGAATGGGCACAAGAACACCCTAGGGAGAGAGATGAGCGTGGAGATGCAGGCCAATAAAAATATGGACACCTGTGTCCATTGTCCTCTACAAGTGAAGCGTGCGCTCTCAGCAGCACTGTGGTATCACCGTGAGTATCTCCTCGATGCTACAAAAACACCTGGGTCTCCATCCTTTTGTTTATTTAAGCAAGGAGTGGACAAAGGGAAATATTTGTAACACTTCAGCAGAGCTACCGGCTCAGCTTTTCCACTTCCTGTGTGACCTGGGATACATCACTGAATTTCTGTGTGTTCCTGTTTCCTTTTCTCTCAAATGGAGTAACTAGTAATACCTTCCCTAGAGAAATATTGTGAACCTTAAATGAAAGGATGAGAACAAAGTACTCCACACAGGCCTTTGAGCCACATTGGAAAATGCTTTTAAACTGAGCTATTATAATGATTTTTTTTTTCAGGTGAAAATGTCCGATTCTGCTGTACTTCTGAAAACAAAGCAACATAATCAGGAGTATTGTTATTGATGGAACAATTTCTTATCTTTGCTTTTTATTTTTAAAAGATAGATATTATTGAGGTTAGCAGGTGGTATTGTAGTTAAGGCACTGGACTCCCACATGGCTAACTGTGGTTAGTCCTGGACTTGACATCTTGCTTTCTCAATTTTCCTCTCTCTCTCTCTCTCTCTCTCTCTCTCTCTCTCTCTGGTCAAATTAAAAAATAAAAATAATAATAACATAGGACCAGCAGACAGCATAATGGTTACATCACTGGGCGCCCGCGTAGTCGACCACAGTTTTAGTTCCAGTCTCATATCAGGCACATGTGCGTGCGTGCCCAAGATCCCAAGAGGAGAATAGAGGAGAAGGGATTGTGACGTGGCCATCCCCCTGGGGGATGATTTCTCATTTTATGTCTCTCTGTCTCTCTCTCTGTCTCTCTAGTGAGCACACATGCCCCATAGCAAAAATCTTTCTTAAAAAAATTTAATTTAAAAATAATAACAAATAAAATTAAATAAATAAATGATTTTTTTAAGTTGTCCTTCTTAAAAAAGAAAAAAGACAGACATTATGTAAGAACAGAAATAAAATGCAGATTCACCACTATCCAAGCTCAGATGGGCCTGGGCAGGGTGAGAAAAAACATGGGAGGATGCAGCACACCAGGTTCCCCATGGAAAGAGTGAGGAAACCAATACCACAGAGTGAAACCCCAGGCCGGGGGTGGTGAGGACTGCTTTGCTGGGAACCCAGACAGAGTCAGGCCGCTCGCTGTGCGTGGGAACTGGACCCCTGTGCCCTGCTTATGGGCAGCGGCTTCCCAGCCTCCTCTCCGCCTGGTCTTGGCCGGTGTCTCCTGTCTCCATTCCTCGGGGTAGACCCACACCTCTGGCTTTATTTATGTTGCAGGGTACGCCTATATCCCATCTCACAGGCCTCAGGGCTCTACCCAATTAAAAAGAAGTTCCCAGCCCCTTGCGAGGCCGGGAATACCCAGCTTCTCATCCTGCCTGGCGACCGGCCCATCCACCACCATGAGAGTGCCTGTGTTTCAATGCAGGTAGGAAATGGCTGTGATGACCACAGTTGACCTCAACCCTGTGTGGTGACTCTACCCCTTCTTAACTCATACACACCCATGGATGTCCATGGAGACATGTGTGACCTATCATGCTTTCTCCATTACAGCAAATTGCCCTGACAGTAGCGCATTGTAGGCGATGAGGCTGAAGTTTTGGAGAACAATATCTAAGACCTAGAATCTACTCCAATTCTAGGCCCTGTATAAGCTATGAGGAATGCTTCCCCGTCCCTTCCCTAAGACAATAGATTGAAATCTATTTTCCAGGAGGAGAAGAGCCAAAGCCCATACCCAAGCCATGGCACTAAGAAATCAGGATCCTCATCACAAGCCCTTCTTCAGAAGGGATAAAAATCGGCATTTCAGTTAGTCTATACAACATTCCTCATAGGGATACAACTAGGCAGGCAACAGAAATAGAGGCATTCTCAAAGACAAGACTGGATAGAATGGGACATTGGTTTACTTTATTTTAGGTTTCTTTCACTTGACTTTAATGACTCTCATCTTAACAAATCTGGAGATAGGATCAATTGGACCCCAGAGAACTAGAGTTTCCTACAAATTTGCCCCCATTCCCTTCTAGGTACATCAAGGGTTTAGAAATATATCTATTGAAAAGAAATTAAACACAACAGAATAATGGGACCAGCAGTTAGCATAATGGCTATGTCGCTGGACTCCCATGTAGTCGACTGTGGTTCAAGTCCCGGACCCGGTGGCTTAAACTCATGCCGGGCGTGTGTGCGTGCGGGCCCAAGATCCCGAGAGGAGAATGGAGGAGAAGGGATTGCGGTGTGGCCATCCCCCCTGGGGGGTGATTTCTCGCTTTCTATCTCTCTGTCTCTCTCTGTCTGTCTGGCGAGCGCACGCACCCTATAGCAAAAAAAACCTCTCCCAAAAAAAAGAAGAAAAAAAAAAAAAAGAAGAAATATAGCTAACAGTGGCACAGTGGTAAAAACAAGATGCTCTGTGAAGCAATCCCACATGGGAAGGTTCCTGGTTCAAGTACAAAGACTACCCTGAGTGTGCTAGGCAAGTGCATGCCCGTGATCTAGGGCTGGCTGAAGCTGTGACTCAATTGTGACATCAGGACCCTATTGGGAGTGCTGTCTCTATCTCTCTCCCTCTCTCTTTTGCTCATGGTAAAAATAAACTTTTTTTAAATTTTTGTCATAGTGTCTATGCACTCACTGAAGAAAGATAGAAAGAGACAGAGAGAGGAAAAATGAGAAATCACGCCAACGAAAATGGCTATGCCACAATTTCTTCTCCTCCATTCTCCTCTCTGAGTTTTGGCAATACACACACACACACACACACACACACAGTGTGATTTTCAAGCTGACAGGTCCAGGACTCAAACCGTGGTCAGCCTGTAGGAGTCCAGTGCTTTAATTACCATGCCACCTGCTGACCTAAAACATAAACTTTAAAAAATAATATATGTCTAGGGTTGGCCTATATCCTAATGGTTAAGGGAGCTTGGTCTCACATGGACGATTGCAGTTTGAGTCACAGTCCCAGCTGCTTGAAAGACATGCCAGAAATGTCCAAAATCTTGATGGGATGGAGAAAAATGGAGGGGAAAGGATTGAGCCATGACCATACCCCATTTGGGGTGATTCTCTCTCTGTCTTTCTCTCTATGTATTTATCTCTTGGAAAAGTGCATGTGCCCTCTGGCAATTAAAAAATTAATAAATAATTTTTTAAATTTTAAATCCATAGGGGCTGGAAGGTTGCTCAGTGGTTGGGGCGCTGGACTCCTACATGGCTGACCGCAGTTTGAATCCCAGACCTGGAGGCTTGCTTCCTCACTTTCCCTTTACTTCTGTCTCAGTCTCTCTTTCTGTTTCTCCCTACTCAAATTTAAAATAAAGAAGATGAATAAAATCAAATAAGATAATGCTTTAAAAATATTTTAAATACATGCATATAACAAGTAATCACTAGAATAAGTTTTTAGATAGAAAACATTTAGTGATTAATCGCATTCTCCCACCAAACCTCTAGGTCACACACTATCATCGCCAATCTGTCACTCTTCATTAAACAATTCATATGTGTTACTAGAGCAGAGAGCATCCTCTCAACCCTCAGCCATAACATACTTTCCAGAGCAAACTTCTTAAGTACAAATTGAATGGACAATGATCCTCAGGGTATCGAATATTGACTCCATGCCTAGTACTGAGCCAGGCGTTGGTACATGGTTACTGCTCTAACACTACTTGCAGCCAAGTGGTAAAGACTGATATATTCACACACCAATAAACAGGGATCAAGCCACTGAGAGTACAGGAGTGGGAGTATATCTGTATAAGGCATCGGATGGGACTAAGAAAGCCTCTACGAGGGAGTGGGGAGAAACAAACAGTTCTGGAAAGAAGAGGACTTTTCTGTTGACTTCGAAATGTTGTTTATCAAACAATTCAAAAATAAGAAGACAACCAGACTAAAAAAATTGGCAAAGGATGTGAATAGACATTTCTCAAAAGAAGACATACAAATGGCCAACAGGTGTATGGGAAAAAAAAAATGTTCAGCATGGCTAATTATCAGGGAACTTCAAATCAAACTAGAGCAAGAGGTATCGCCTGTTAGAATGGCTATTATCAGGCTGACCCCTTAGTGCTGTGGTTAACTGCTGTACACAGGGAGCCAGCCAGATCCCACATGGCAACTGCAGTTTGAATTTTGGCTTAGAAAATACACCAGAAGTGAGTGCCCAGGATCCTGACAGGATAGAAAAATGGAGGGGAAAAGGATTCCAGCATGACCAGGACCCTTCAGGGGTTCTATCTCTCTCTCTTTCTCTTTCATACACACAAGCCTTCTGACATAAAAACAACAACAATATTAATGATAATAATAATAGCTATTATCAAAAAGATAGGGGCCAGAGGTGACATAGTGATTAAGGCAACTGGACTACCACATAGCTGACCCCAGTTCCAGTCCTGGACTCATCAGACTGAAACTCACACTGGGTGAGATCAGCAGTTGGCGTAATGGCTATGTCGCTGGACTCCCACGTAGTCGACCGCGGTTCGAGTCCTGGACCTGGTGACTTAAACTCACACCGGGCGCGTGTGCATGCATGCCCATGATCCTGAGAGGAGAATGGAGGAGAAGGGATAGCAGCGTGGCCATTTCCCCGGGGGATGATTTCTCGCTTCTGTCTCTATGTCTCTCTCTGTCTGTCTGGCGAGCGCACGCGCCCTATAGCAAAAACCTCTCCAAAAAAAGAAAGAAAGAAAGAAACTCACACTGGGTGCATGTGCATATGTACCCAAAATCCCAGAAGGAGAATGGAGGAGAAGGAATTGTGGCATGGCCATCCTCCCAGGGGATGAGTTCTCTCTTTCTCTCTGTCTTTCTCTGTGTCTTCAGTGAACACATGTGCCCTTTAGCAAAAATCCTTCCAAAAAAAAAGACACATGATAACAAGTGTTGGCAAAGATGTGGAGAAAAGAGAAATTTTGCACATTGTTGATGGAAATGTAAATTAGTATAGCTATTATGGAAAATGACATGGAGGTTCGTCAAAAAATTAAAAAATGATACAGGGGCAAGCCTTATAGCACACTGGTTAAGGGAGCCAGCACCCATATTGCTGATCATAGTTCAAATCCCAGCTCTGGTAACTTGTTGAACATTTTAGGCATGGATGAGCATATTCAAGGTCCTGACAGTATGGAGAGGTGGAGGAAAAAGGACTGTGGCATGACCACATCTCATTGGATAGTTCTCTTTCTCTCTCTCTCTCCCTCTGTCTGTCTCTATCTCTAGCTCTCTCTATTTCTTTGCAAGTACACGCACATACTGGCAATTAAAAAAAAAAAGATCCAGGAAGATTAGTATACAGAAGAGATATCTGGGAACCAGCAGTTAGCGTAATGACTATGTTGCTGGACTCCCACGAAGTCAACCACGGATCGTGTCCCGGACCCGGTGGCTTAAAACTCACGCCAGGCGCGTGTGCGTGCGCGCCCAAGATCCCGAGAAGAGAATGGAGGAGAAGGGATTGCAGCATGACCATCCCCCCCCCCGGGGGGTGATTTCTCACTTTCTGTCTCTATGTCTGTCTGGCGAGCGCACGCGCCCTGTAGCGAGAACCTCTCCAAAAAAAAAAAAGAAAGAAAAAGAAAAAAGAAGAGATATCTGCACTCCCAAGTTCTTTGCAGTTAGCTTATGGTTATGTCTCTGAACTCCCATGTAGTCGACCGAGGTTCGCGTCCCAGATCCAGTGGCTTAAAACTCACACCAGACGCATGTGCGTGCATGCCCAAGATCCTGAGAGAAGAATGGAGGAGAAGAGACTGTGGTGTAGCCATCCCCCATGGGGGGATGATTTTTCACTTTCCGTCTCTCTGTCTTTCTCTGTCTTTCTGGCGAGCGCATGCACCCTATAACAAAAAAGAAAAAAAAATACTTAAGATAGGATCAACATAAGTGTTTACAAATGGACAAACAGATATGGAAAATGTGGCATGCACAGTGAAATACTATTCAGCCTTAAAAATGAAAAAGGAAATACTTTTATTTGGGACATGGATGAACCTGGAGGACATTATGTTAAGGGAAATAAGCCAGACACAAATAGACAAATACCATATCTCTTCACCAACATGTGACATCTAAAAAAAGTCCAACTCATAAACACAGAGAGTAGAATGGTGGTTACCAGGAGAATGGGGGTGGAAGAGTTGAGGTCAAAGTGCGCAAAATTTCAGTTAAACAGAGGAACGAGTTTAAGAGACCTACTGAATAGTGTGGTAACTTGTTAATAACAATGTATACTTGAAAAATAAAATTGTGCTGAAGTTCACAGGTGCACAAAGCAGAGTCTAAACCCTACACTACAGCCATGGAAGATGTGCACCAGAATGATGCTGAAGATGTCATGTGACGGTTAGGCATGGGCCAGGTGTTAAAAGGCCTGAGCCATGAAAGATTTGAAGCTGGGAAGTAACAGAACCAGATTTGCCTTTTGGAAAGATATCTCTGGCAGCATTGTGGAAGACCAGTTATAGGGAAATAGACTGAAATGGAGAAGCCCATTAGAAAGCCATTGTAGGGTCGAGACCAGCAGATAGCATAATGGCTTCGTCACTGGACTCCCATATAGTTGACCACGGTTCAAGTCCCAGACCCGGTGGCTTAAATTCATGCCAGGTGCATGTGCATGCATGCCCAAGATCCTGAGAGGAGAATGGAGGAGAAGGGATTGAAGCATGGCCATCCACTCTGAGGGGGTGATTTCTCGCTTTCTGTCTCTCTGTCTCTCTGGCAAGTGCACACGCCCTATAGCTAAAACCTCTCCAAAAAAAAAAAAAAAAGAAAAGAAAAAGAAAGCCATTGTAGGGTCAACAGGTAGTGTGGTTAAGGCGCTGGAGTCACACATGGCCGACTGTGGTTTGATTTGAGTCCCAAACACAGCAGCTTTCTTTTTTTGGACAGGTTTTTGATACAGAGCACATGTGCTCACCAGAGAGACAGAGAGACAGAAAGCGAGAAATCATCCCCCAGGGGGATGGCCACGCTGTAATCCCTTCTCCTCCATTTTCCTCTCGGGGTCTTGGGCATGCACACACACATGTGCCCAGCATGAGTTTAAGCCACCAGGTCGACTACATGGGAGTTCAGCAACATAGCCATTACACTAACTGCTGGTCCCAGCTTTCTTTCTTTCTCTCTCTCAAGCACACATGCCCTATAGCAAAGTAAAAAATAAATAAATAAATAAAATCAAGTAAATAAAACTAAATAAATAATTCTTTAAGGAAAAAAAGAGAAAACAGCAGACGGCATAATGGTTGTGTCACTGGACTCCCATGTTGTCGACCACGGTTCAAGACCTGGACCCAGTGGCTTAAAACTCACACTGGGCACGTGTGCACGTGTGTCCATAATCCAGAGGGAAGAATGGAGGAGAAGGGATTGCAGTGTGGCCATCCCCCCTGAGGCGGGGCCGGGGGGGGGGGGGGGTGATTTCTCTCTTTCCGTCTCTCCAGTGAGCACATGCACCCTATAGCAAAACTCTCTCTAAAAAAATGAACAACGAAAGAAAGCCATTATAATCATCCAAGTGAGATATTAAAGACTTAAGTTAAACTCTGGAAATAGAGTTAAAAAGGGTGTAGACCCAAAACAAGGCGTAATTCACTGAATGTAAGGTGAAGAGAGGAGGCATGCTCCCTGGAGGCTCCTGTTTTGGGTGGTGCGCTAGTTTGGGTTACCCCTATGACAGATCCGAGACAAGAACTAGGAGGTCACAGCAGGAAGCACAAAGGAGGGAGGGGGTCAAGTAAGAGAGAAAATAAGGAGAGAGTGTGGTCACGAGGAGCACACAGCTGTGGGTACTCAGGCTCAGAACTAACAGCAACTCAGAACTAATCCAGGAGGTGAGAAGGCCTGGGACTTATCCACCGCCTCTCATCACTCCATAGTTAAGGGTCAGTCCTGAGGATGCTGACTCCCTCGCCCTTGTGACCTACCCTAAGCCAGGTTAAGGAAACGCTAAGACCAATGAAAGCCTTCGGCACAAGGTAACAAGTCCCTGAGAAAGAAAACTATGGGTATGACTGAAAAGACCCGCCAAAGTGGCAGGTCCCTTGTTCCTTCCACCCACCTGGGAAGGAGTGAGGGCAGGCGCAGCATAGCCTGCCAGGTTGCTAAGACCTCACAGGCAGACTCAGATTGTCTAGCAAGATAACAATTTATAACTTCTGAGATACTGTGTTGTTTTCACCCCATAACACGTTTTTAGGAGCTGTAGTATACATTAATTAGACCCCATTAAGGGAAACCCTGTTGTTTACGAGGTGAGTTTCATGGATCATCTTGTTTATATTAGAGTACTGGCATGGCCACAAAGATTCTGAGAAATAAAGCCAGAATGACTGATAATAGAAGCATCAAGACCACAACCATAAAACTATACATAACTACTTATGATGAGGAGGGTGGACGAAAAGTTTGGTGCAGGATCTGACAATGTCAGTAACATAAGAAGCTTCCAAATGAGGAATTGATTCTGGGTAAATGCAGATGTCTCATGCCTGGAGGGAGTGAAACTGAGTATTGTTTGACACTCATCTCTTGAGGCTTGGAACTGTCAGGTTGAGTCTCTAGATCAACCACACTCTAGTAATCTTCTGAGGACATTTTGATTTTTTTTTTTTTTTTGGCATTCCTATGGATCCCAATCTCTTCTTATATTAAAGAAGGTGGCCGCCAAGAGACCTCAAGGAACCATTACAAAAGAAATACACATAATGTGAACGGAATTTGTAGCGCTAGAGAAACCTCCACACACTTTTAAACTTATCTTGGGATAGATCAGACATTTCCTACCCACAGATTTGATTCAGCCTGATCCTAAAGTATTTAATTTCCATATTTAGAGCAGTAGTTGCCATTGGTATATAATACAAACCATCCCTTGCAGCTGTGATTCAGACATATACTGATTACTGCTAAACTACCCAGAATTCGAGCTCAATTTCACAAGGTAGAAATATGACTTTTTTTTTTTTCTTCTGGTCATAAAAGATCACCCAAGGAAGTAGCATGACAAAATGTTTCCTGATGCTGTTAGAGGCATAGGGTTGAAACTCAACCTCACACACATCTGTACAAAAATGAACTAGGCAACCCACAAATATCTGAGCTTTCTGGCAACATTAACACCCGAGCATCAGCAAGCCTTCTGTCACTAATTATTTAAGACATCTCCTACTTTGCTTTTATAACATCCTGAGCTGTTTATCAAAGAGGTCATAACATAAGAAAGTATTCATGCCATCTTTAATAAAGAAAAAATCTGCCTGGACAGAGAGAGAAGGAAAAACGCTGTTGCAATAGAGCAACAATCAAATTATGTCCATAATGGGCTTTAAATCTTTAGAAGAAAAGACCTACAGTTTAGCAGTACAAAGCAGTATTATTCTTGTTGTTATTAATAACTGCTCTCTAATCCTTCACACAGATGTAATACATCTCGTCCAAGGATCTCAAAGTCCATTATAAATAAACAAGAAGCTACACTTCATAAAATCTGGCCAAGACCACAAAAGAGATGGAACTCTCTGATTATGAATAAGCCAACACTTCTAGAATAACTCACCAGCTAATGATATGAGGTCTCATGGTCTCATCAAAGTTTGTGGAAACAACCAGTATTTAGTATACAAAAGGTATTCACTAAGTGTTTATGCATACAAAGATTGATTGAAGATCCTCTACAGGAACATAGAAGATATTAGTTAATTCATATGGAGTTTTTGTGTTATTTATTATTTATTTATTTATTTATTTATTTCAGATTTTTACCATAGGGCATATGCACTCGCCAGAGAGCAACTGACAGAGACAGAGAGAGGAAAAGTGATAAATTATCCCCCAGGGAGGATGACCATGCCACAAAATCCCATCTCTTCTATTCTCCTCTAGGGATTTTGGTCTTGCATACACACCCAGGTTGATTTTCAAGCCATTGGGTCTAGTACTGGAACTAGAGTTGGCAATGTGGATCCAGCGCCTTAACCACCACACTACCTGTTGTACTCATACAGATTTTATTTTAAATAGATGTATTTTATGTATAAATGTTGTCACTAAACACATAATCCCTTCTAAATTCAGTTATTCAGCAAGATCAGTAATCTCAGCATTCAAGCAGAGAACCTTCAATCAGCTCCCTGATGACTATACAGTTATTACTAACTTTGCACATCTCTGCGGGATTTTTCTTCTTGGTAATGTGGCACCTAAATCCCAGTGAAAAAGGAGCAAATCTGTCAAAAACATTAAGCCTTCAAAGCTTAGAAATCTCATCATATTTGGGGCCAGACAGTAGTGCAGTGGTAAAACACGATGCTCTGCAAGGCTAACCCATATGGGAAAGTTCTGGTTCACATCTAGAGACCTCCCTAAGTACACTGGGCATCATGTGCCCATGATCCTGGACTGGCTGAAGCTGGAGATGGATCATGGCATCAAGACCCTGTTGGGTTTGTCTGTCTGTCTGTCTCGATAGACGATAGATAGATATAGATAGATAGATAGATAGATAGATAGATAGATAGATAGATACAGATAGAGATAGATGATAGATGATAGATAGATAGATAGATACAGATAGAGATAGATAGATAGATAGATAATAGATGATATAGACAGATAGATATAGATAGATGATAGATTGATAGATAGATAGATAGATAGATAGATAGATAGATAGATAGAGATAGATAGATAGAGATACATAGATAGATAGATACAGATAGAGATAGATAGATAGATAGATAGATAATAGACGATATAGAGAGATAGATATAGATAGATGATAGATAGATGATAGATCTTTTCTTCTTCTCTTTCCTCATTTATGAAAGAAATAAACTTAAAAAAAAAAACTCACCATTATTAAGTAGCATAAACACTGTCACCAAGTAGCATGGTAGTTAAGGTGCTGGACTCCCACATGGTCAACTGCAGTTTGAGTCCTAGACCCGGACTCCCACATAGTCAACCGTGGTTCAAGTCCTGGACCTGGTGGATTAAACTCACACCGGGCGCGTGTGCGTACGTGCCCAAGATCCTGAGAGGAGAATGGAGGGGAAGGGATTGCGGTGTGGCCATCCCCCCTGGGGGGGTGATTTCTCGCTTTCTGTCTCTCTATCTCTCTCTGTCTGTCTGGCAAGTGCACGTGCCCTATAGCAAAAACCTCTCCAAATATATATATATATATATACTCATTAATATTGTAAGGAACTACATATAAGGTAACAGTCAACCTCCAAGAGGTCATGTGTCCGAGGCATATAGCTGCATTTGAAATAATTTACCTGTATATAAAGGAGATGGTCAATAGGCTCTTGTCAATGAGCAAAGGTAAAAACAGGATTTATGAACTAGTGGGTGGAGAAGCAGTTAAGGCACTGGACACCTACATGGTCAATCAGGGTTGGACACCCACATGGCCAACCAGGGTTCAAGTCCCAGATCTATCAGCTTGAAATTCACACCAGGCACATGTGTATGCATGCCCAAAATCCTAAGAGGAAAATGGAGGGGAAGGGCTTGCCCCCCGGGGGCCTATTTCTCACTTTTCCCCTCTCTGTCTTTGTCTCTGGCAAGCACATGTGCCCTGTGGCAAAATTTAAATAAATAAATAAATAAAGGATTTATTTAAAAAAAAAAAAAAAAAGCAATAGTGGGAGGAAAAACAAGGAGGAAACAGTGAGAAGAGTGAGCCTCATTTAGCATTTGGGAGATTAATTAATTAATTAATTAGCTGACAACTAGCAAAGAGGTCTGAGTAGTCTGTGCAATTTGAGTCGATGATGGATTCTCCAAGGAACCCGAAGGGTTTGCTATGGAATAGCTGTGAGAAATTGCCCCCTCAAACACATCTGCCAGATACTTCATCAGTTTATCCAGAACCATTAGGCCAGGCCTGCACCATTTCTCTATTCAGAATAACTCTCATAGGGAGGGTGATTTTGATATAGTAGCGTGATTTTTAGTTCTATTAATGGGTGGGAAGGAATTGCTACATAAAACGAGCTTCGAATTCCCAAGAGCTAGAAATCTTGGGTTTGGCGATTCTTTTTAGATATAGCTTTCTCTGTTTTTCTAAGTGACAGCTGAGCATATACTAAGCTTTTTTCACCTGCTCACCAAATAGTAGAAATCACTTAATCTAAAACGTACTTGCACCTCTCTCCTGTGCTGGATTCTAGCTAGCCACTGCAAAGTGCCACTGAAAAATGGTAGAAAAGAGTTGGAATATGGCAAACTTGTTGGTGTTTCAGGAAAGCCTACCCTTTCTTTCTTGCTTCATGTTGAATTATTTTAAGAAATAAACATCCGTTACTTGGCCTCCAAGTAAGGAACTTCAAAAGTTCACGGAAAAATGGAATTAAATTATGAGTTTATTTTGGTACCCCCCCCCAAAAAAAATTTGAAATCCATCCATAGCTTTTTCATAATATACATTATCCATGAGCTTTTTGAAGGCCCTTACATTATCTTTGAGTATCATTCTTGATGCAAAGTACACAGGGAGTGGAAGATATTATTTGAGGGTTTATTATCATAGCTACCATCTACTGAATGCTTACTGCATTCCAGCCATTAGTCTAAATACTATGTTCATTTTATTATATTCACTTCTTACACTAACCTTCAATGAGTATATATGGACTATTATCATCCCCCATCTTACTGGTGAAATTCAGAAAGTTAGATATTCCTGGGCCAGCACCTGGTGTTGGAGGCTAAGGCAGCTGAATCCCACATGGCCAACTATGTGGTTCAAATCCTGGATCCAGCAGCTTGAAAAATCAAGCCAGGTACATGTGCGTGCATGCCCAAAATCCCAAAAGGAGAATGGAGGAGAAAGAAGTTCAGCTTGGTTATTCCTTCTGAGGGTTTGGGGGGATGATAACCCACTTTCACACTCTGGTGAATGCATACGCCCTATAGCAAACAAAACAAAACAAAACAAAATGAAGGTTAGATATTCCTATTATTACAACTAACATAATTATTTTTAATATTTAAGTAATCTCAGTATCTCTTTGGAAATGACTACCCTTTTCTGGGTTAAAAGATCTCTCTCTGCACATCCTGTCCAACACCTTTTAGTCATAAATCTTCTTAAAATGTGCTTCAATTTTTTTATTTCTTTATTGAATTTGGAGCCCAGAATTGGAAGTAATCTGTTTCATTTATGAGAATTCATCTATTCTAAGCCATGGCTCTATTCTGAGCATACTGTCTGCCAGACATTGGCAGTCATTCACAGATATCACTAAGATAACGAATTTTGCCCTTGCCCAAAGGGAAGCCAGTAATGCAAACACAACAATGAGACAAGAGCAAAATATTGAGGGAGCCAAGAGGAGAGAGTCTTTAACTGTCTGGGCCATGAGGGAAATGGCCTTTAAACTGAGTTTTGAGAAGAAATGGGACTTAGCTTCGGGAAAGAGGAGAAAGTATTCTGGTCAGAGAAAATGGTCTCATATGAAAGTTGCACATTTCCGCTTTTATACTGTCTATTCATTCATTTTTCCAATAAATATTTTCACAGCTGACATGTGCCAAATACGACATCAAATATTCGGAATCCAATGTTGAACAGAGAGACACGTTAGTGCCTTTACGGCCTAATGTTTTAATGAACACCAACAGTTTGGCAGCTGCTTCCAAAAAATAGCCGCCATCAATTCCTTCCCTTCCTTTATCATTTGCCACTCTTTGTTTCTCCCATCAGACAGTGGAGCTTAGGTCTCCTCCCTTGGAATTCAGCCAGGGCCTGTAGTTGTTTTGACCAATAGAATGCAGATGAAGTGACATTCAGAGACCTCCAAGTTCAGGCATTAAGAAAGCCTGAAAGCTGGGGCCAGCAGATGGCGTAAGAGTTACATTGCTGGACTCCCATGTGGCCATCCACTGTTCAAGTCCCAGACTCAGTGGCTTAAAAATCATGCCAGGCACATGTGCATGTGTGCCCAAGATCCTGAAAGGAGAATGGAGGAGAAAAGATTGCGGTATAGCCACCCCTGCTGGGAAGGGATATCTCACTTTCCCTCTCACTGTCTCTGTCTCTCTCTCTCCAGTGAGCACATGCCCCCTAAGACAAAAATCTCTCAAAAAGAAAAGCCTGAAATTTCCTACTTCCCTCCATTAGGAGCCCTGAGTTGATACACACACACACACACACACAAAAAACACAGGCTCCCATTCTAGAAAGAGAGGCCTAGTGATGGAATACAAAGACACTATAAATCCCTACACTACCAACAGACTGTAATTGCATAAGAGGACCTATTCCAATTACCCTATTGCCACATAACAAACCACTACAAAACTTGGTGACTCAAAACAATGACATCTGTTTTGCTCATGCACCTTCAATTTTGGCAGAACTTGGCATCTCCATGGGATTCTACACATGGCATCAACTAGAGTAAACTTGACCAATGACTAAAAGATTCACACCCCATATGGTTCACTTACATGAGTAGCATGTTAACATAGACAATCAGCTGGAATTTCAGCCACCACTGAGGTTCATATGGCCTGGGCTACTTCAGGGTATGATGACTGGGTTCCAAATGCTCAAGGTTCAAATCCCAGATTGACCTAAGCACACCAGGTGTGCCCACAGAAGCACAGGTGGTCCCTGCTGGCTGGAAAGCTAGGAGCGGGGGGTCACAGAATTATAAGACCCTATCTCTCCCTCTCCTCCTTTCTCTCTTTCAGTAACTCAAACTTTTAAATAATTGATTAAAATAAATATTGGTTTAAGCTGCAGAGTTTGAGGTATTTGTAAGCAGAAAAAATAAACCTCCAAACAGAAATACTTACAAAAAAAACTATGCATACATATATACATACATGTGTGCATAGATTTTTTTGTATGTGTGTCCACTATCTAGTGTCCATAGAGTTGTCATACATGTATGGACAAGAAATACCAGGTAATGAAAAATACATTTGAACAGAAATTTTACTGGGTGATGAGAAAGAAAGGAATTAAGAACTTCTCTAGATTAGACAATCAAAGAAGATCTTTGATTGAAAAATTAGTTTTTCTGTGGTTCGAAGTGTGTACAATGAGAACAAATTTATGGATAAATTTTAAGACGATATTTTTTTAAATGAAAGCAGATGGGATTAGATTAATCTAGAAAACAAAGCAGAAAGAAATCCCACCATAAAATAGACCTTGCAGAGATTATGTGGATAAAATAACTTCTTCCTAAAAATTCTCCCCAAAAATCTCCAAACTCTGAGTTAATAAGGCTGAGAATGGGAATAAGCAATGTAGCAATCTCATGGAAACTAAGACAAAGACCAGCACATGTAGGTTAGTCAGACCCTCAAGGAAGTTGTTTAAAGGTTATTATGTAAGGTAAAAATTATCTAGGGTCATTATTGACCTTGAAAATACCTTTGATCACCATGGAGACTACAGATAAACTGCCTCTTGTGATAATTTTCTCTTCAGCATCAGAAGAGATCCCAGTTTGTCACTGAGCACCAGATAAAGGTCTTGATTTGCATTGAGAGTCCCTCCTGTTGGGATTTTGTACATGCATGCGCCTGCATCTATCATGTTTTTCAAGTCACCAGGTTAAATACCCTAATGATCAAGTTGGCCATGTGGGATCCATCTGCCTTAACCACTAGACCGTGGGCTGATCCATAGTTTGTATTTTTTTAATGTTAGAATCACACTAAAGCTAATGAGATGCTCAACTCTGAGTGGTATGTGGGCACTGAAGCACATTGAAGAAGCTGCAAATTCACGATATCTGCTCTTACTCTTTACTGATGAGTAGAGTAAGGAGTTCATCACTATATTGCTTGTAGTGCTGCTTTCTTCTCTTTTCTTCTCTCTCTCTCAAAAGTTGATATCAAAAATACAAAAGATAAATATGTCTGACTCCTCTTTGCAAAGTTGCAGCTGTTGCTTTTGCCTAAATGTCTTTTAAACAAAGTATGGGGACAAGTCTCTGGTGCAGAATTAGGACCAAATAGATAAACTTATTGTAATAAACATGAAGAGAAAAGCAAAGAGAGACACTAAAGAAACTAAAATATCACCCCATGCCTAGAGTGAAGCCATCTCAGCTTCAGACGGGTTAGCCTCCTTATCACACAAATCGGCCATAGAGCCATTACATGGTACTATGTAATGAAGAAACCAAATACAGTTTATCAAGAGGAAAAAAATTAGTGGGACACAGAACTGGTTTATTACCTGCTGATGATAACATGTGTAGTATTCTTGACTGGACTGGTCTGAGAAGTATTTCATGTTAGGTAAATTCTTTATAAAAGTCAAATGATATATAGTGATTGGATGTTTAAAAAATTAGAATAAATAATAATAATCTGGAAAAAATGATGAAAAGTTATTTGAGGATTATGACATGGATAATAATGTCTTTGTCTTGACTGATATGCATGGTAATTATGCTGGAAAAAGAAATGTAATACATTATAAAGATATATGTGATTCAATGTAATATAAAAAAGATTAAGATAGTAAATGAAAGAAAATAAAAGTTCATAGAAAATGGAATTAAAGTACAAGTTTATCTGGAACAAAAAGAGAGAGAGAGAAATTAAAAGTACAGAAATAATATATACCACCTCCAAGTATCTCAATAATCCATAATAATAGTAATCTGAAAAAAATGAAAAGCTATTTGCTGCTGATGATGTGTATAGACTGTCTAGACTGATATGCATGGTAATCATACTGGAAAAAAAATGTTATACTCTGTATGGGACCAGCAGTTAGCATAATGGCTATGTCGCTGGACTGCCATGTAGTCAACTGTAGTTCGCATCCCAGACCCGGTGGCTTAAAACTTACGCTGGGCGAGTGTGCATGCATGCCCAAGATCCTGAGAGGAGAATGGAGGAGAAAGGATTGCAGCGTGGCCATCCCCCCTAGGGGGTGATTTCTCGCTTTCTGTCTCTCTGTCTCTCTCTGTCTGGTGAGCGCATGCACCCTATAGCAAAAACCTCTTCGAAAAAAATAAATAAATAAAAATGTTATACACTGTAAAGATATATGTGATTAAATGTAATATAAAAAATTAATTAATTAAAAATCTCAATAACTCATAGCTTAGGCCAGGTATAGACACAACGCATGAACATAGCCAACATTCCAATAGAATGAGACTCTGGCTCCATAACATTTCAGATGTTTATAGGACCAGGGAAAGGGAACAGTGATGAGACTAAGATATTATGGACTCTGGCCAGGAAAGAGACCTTGTTAGGAGGATGGGGAAGGTTGTCTCAGGAACCAATTGCCCACTGTCAGGCTGTAAGCTAACTCAGACCTGCTGAGTCAACTCTTTGCTCAACTATCAAAAAGAAATGAGACTCCAGGTTTACCCAGATTTGTTTCTCCTCACTACTTTCTGTTCACGCATGTGAGAAAGAGTGTCTTCTGTGGAAATGGATCTCCAGACGATCCCTGTGCATGATTCCTATGGTAACCAACCTAATCTTCTATGAACATGTGGTCACTATACCAGATCATTGAAGATGCTAAAGTACAAATCACATAAGAATAAGTCAGGAACTATATTAGAATGTTTGAAATTACTTACTATGAAAAGATAGTGAACCCATAAAATAAGAACAGGCTACTAAGAAAAAGAAGCAGTCAGAGAACGAAGAGAAGCTCTTTCACATTCAAACATGCTTTCTAAAATAAGATATTTAATAGAAAAGCTATATCATTGAAAAAGGACAGAAGTAAATATTTAGATAGATAAGAAATCAAAATGTTCCTAAAGTGATTCTGGTATATGTCCCCTCCCATTTCCTGCCCTGCTCCCAAACCCTCTCTGGTGTTGATGGTAGCTGTCCATGCTTTAATGCCTTTCCATCTTTCAGTTTCTGCCATAAGAGTGCAGACATTCAGTATATGTGAACTGCAAACACATAATGCCTCTCTTTCATAGTCTGGCTTGCTTCACTCAGCATAAAATCTTCCATATTTCTCAACTTTCTATCAAATGCTAGGGTCTCACTGTTTTTTATGGCTGAATAGTAGTTCATAATGTTTTGTTTTTGGTTTTGTTTTTTAAGAATTACTATAGTGTTTTTGTGTCACATTTTTTCAATCCATTCATCTGTTCTTGGACGTTTGAGTTGATTCCATGTCTTAGCAATCGTGAATAACGCTGCAATGAACACGAATGTGCAAGTGTTTTTCTGATTGATTGACTATTCTAATGTTCATTCCCACCAACAGTGTAGGAGTGCTCCCTTTTCACTTCAGCCTCACCAGCATTTATTGTTCTTTATTTTTTTAATCTTAACCACTCTGACTAGAGTTAGGTGATATCTTATTATTTTGATTTGCATTTCTCTCATGATAAGAGATGTTGATCATTTTTTCATATGTTTTTTTATTGTATGTATGTCTTCCATGGAGAATTGTCTATTTGACTCATTTGTCCATCATTGGACTGGTTATTTTTTTGTGGGTAAGCTGCTTGAGTTCTTTGTACATTTTGATTATCAGTCCCTTATCCAAGGGAGAGTTTGCAAATATATTCTCCCATTCCAAGGGTTTTTTTCCCTCAGGATACGTATTATTTTTGAAAATCTATAAAAAATTGCAAAATTGGTCTGATAGTCTCAAGAAAATTTTGAGCTAAATTCAAAAACTAAAGATCACTAATGTCATATTATGTCATGTTAATACAGGTTCATCATATCTAATCTGAACATTCGAAATCCAAAATGCTCCAAAATCCAAAACTTTTAGGACATCAATATGATACCCCAAATGGAAAGTTCCACACCTGACATCTAATGTCTCAGTATACACAAACTTCATTTCATCCACAAACTTATTTTAAAATTTTATATAAAATTACCCTCAGGCAGTGTGTATAAATTATATGTGAAATATTAAAAAATTGCATTTAAACTGGGGTCCATCCTCAAAATATCTCATTTGGGGCCCAACTGTGGGAGTGCAGGTGGTAGAATACCACACTGCAAAGCTGGAGCCATATGGAAGATCAAAGAAATTTCCATGGTTGACCTGAGATATGCTGGGAAGGCTGGTGCATTGAGGGTCACAGCATTCAACCCTACAAAGGACATTGCTTCTCTTTCCCTTGAGAAATAAAATTATTTTTTCTTTAGGTTTTGTTTTGATTTTTTGCTATAGGGCCTGTGTGCTCACCAGAGAGAGAGAGACAGTGATAGGGAAAATAAGTAATCACCCACCAGGGGAATGCCCTGCTGCAATCTCTTTTCCTCTATTCTCTTCCTAGGATTTTGGGCATGCACACACATACGCCCAACGTGAATTCCAAGCTGCCAAGTCTCGGACTCAAACTATGGTCATTCATGCAGAAGTCCAGAGCCTTAACCAACACACAACTTACTAGCCCCAATAAATTTTTTTTTAATTTTTAACAATATCGCATATGTGAATATGCTTATATTCCAAAATGTGAAGAAAATTCAACATTCAAGGCACTTCTGGTATCATGCATTTTGGAGAAGGGATATTCAATGTGAACAAAAAACTGGAAATCAACAGTTAAAAAAAAAATCACCCAGCTTGGAATTTTAAGATATTCCTCTATAGTACCCTTAAATTAAAAGGTAGGCCAAAACTGAAAGTACATCTTATTTTAAGCGAGCAAAAACATATAGCAATTCCCATCAGATACTATAAATCAATGCTTGGAGAAATATTTATAGCTCAAATTTGCTCATGCATTGGAATCACCTGGAAAGCTTGTTAAACCATAGATTGCTAAGCTCCACCCCCCAGAGTTCCTGATTTAGAAGTGCTGGGTTGAGTTCTGAGAATTTTCATTTTAGCCAAGTTTCCAGGTGACATTAAGACTGCTGGTCCAGGGAATCAGTTTGAGAACCAACGCTGTATAGTTTCACTTAAATGATTTCTCCAGAGGACATCTCTAACCACCTAACTCTGCACCTGATACACTTTATTCATTTTATATTTTAACATCTTATCACAAGTTGCTCGTTTTGTTTAATCATTTATCGTCATCTTTTCTCCAGAACATAAGAGGTAATAATCATAATGATATGATGGTGATGATGATAAAGTAGAACAATTTTTTAAATGCAGAGAAGTTGCCAAATAAAGCATGATAAATTGGTGAGACGTGAAATGTCACAAATGGCAATGAGTCGATAGGAATTCTCATATTTATAACCAGAATTTTCTGTGATGACCCAGAGTTCTCAAAGTTAACTGTACATTGGCACCACCTAGGGAGTTTTGATAACAGTTGATACCTGGATTCCAACACTAGAGATTGTAATTTAGTTGGTCTGGAATGTGGTCCAGGCACTGAGAGTTTTAAAGCTCCCAGTTAGCTCATGGACACAACCAACTTTGAGAACCACTGGTCTATAACAAGGAAATCAAGTCACAGATGACTACGTTCTTCTTGTTAAAGAACAATCAATCTAGACATCATGTTGGATACCAATTTCTGTCTTCCGAAGGATTCAGTGGGAGTTGTGTATGCTGAAGAAAAGCAGATACAGCCTTCAGCTTCTTCCAGCCACAATTTCCACTGAATAGACACTGCTTTATGGTACATTGCCTCCCCACCCCCGACATATTTCACAGCAATTATAACAACGGTATGAATTACAAGTGATATGCTTTGAATGTTATTATCCATTTCCCCGTATCTTGACATTTGAGAAGTAACCACAGACCTTGCATCCCCTTGGACTGGTGGAAAGGAGAGATTCTGATTAATGTCCTTTCAACTCCCTTATGAAACACATGGCTTGTATTAGAGACAAGATGAATGAATTGATACATTGGGAACAGCCTTCGCATTAGACAAACATGACTGACTAAAGCCAGGAATGTCCTAATGATTAAATCTATTCATGTATGTGAATCAGCATACCTCCTTCAGGGAGAAGCTCCTTCAAATGGGTTGTGTTCACTAGCAAAGCACGTCCACGAAGGAGGCAAAAATCTTCCTCCACGCTAAACAGAAATCATTATTCATGGATGTAACTGTGAGCATTCAGAATTTAATGAGCTGACAGTGCAAAACCAAATTTATCTTATTCTCTGCTGTGATCCCTTAAATTTACTATCCTCCCAATGTTTAGCTTAAAAATACAGAATTCTTTGCCAACATTTATATTTTTTCTACTTGTTTAAGGTTGCCATATAAAAGGCACGATACCCAATTAAATTTAAATTTCAGATAAACCATGTTTCAGTATAAGTATGTCCCAAATAGTACGTGCAACATAATTATACTAAAAATAATTGCTTATCTGAAATTCAAGTTTAACTAAGTGTCCTGTGTTTTTATTTGCTGAACCTGACAATGCTAACTACTATGGACATCCCTCTGCTGGAGTCACATTATTCAGTTTTAGAGGACTTTGGTGGGTGGATATATTTGGTCAGAAGACATAGTCTTATCACTAAATCAATGTATTAAATTTCCCTGCTGGCAAAAAAAAGAAAAAAAAAAACTTAAATTCTTCCTACAGACAGTACAACAAGTTAACCTCAATCTGACGTGAATGAGAACCATTTCTAAGTGGTTATAGTTTCTAAAACAGAACTCCATCTACAATAAATGTAATTATTTCCCTAAAATTGTTTGCATGTGTTGCTTTTCTGCACCGGGGCCATGTTCCTGTGCCATCTTAGTTGCCTTCATCTGTTACTTTGCAGTTCTTTCTTTGCCTATGTCTTTGATTTAAATTTATTGTGACACATTTTTAAACAATAGCAGGAAACCTCACTTATGACTTTAATTATAAAATGGTGTTATAAAATTATATCCACATTTTACTTTGGGCAGGCACCAATCCCCATTTCACATGAATATCTCAAGTTGGCCCCTACAGTTCTCTATGGTTGATTTCAGTGCTTACTGTATGTAATTGATATAAAAACACAAGGTTTAGGAAGCAGTTATTGGAACTTGTTAAAAGAAGTAGCCACATTCATAAATACTCTCATTTTGCTGTGTAACATGCCAAGAGAATTAATAACACACTTTGGGGACTATGGAAGAAATTCTGACCTTTTAAAGAAAAACTGATATGTTCTGCTCTCCTGTTAATTGTTTGACATATATGGGCTATACGTTTCTGTTTAAATCTCAATTGTGTCAAATTTAAAAAAAAAAAAAAAAAGAAAGAAAGTAAACTAGACAAATTCGTATGCATCTCTGTTAGCACTTAAATAATTTTATTGTCCTTTGGTCAGGAAAAGAAATACAAATATGCTCATCATCTAATAAGGATAAGACAAAAGGCCACAATAAAATCAGAAAAAACTATTATTTAGTTTCAGTTGTTTTATTTAGAAATAAACTTAAATTAACTAAGCGCATTCATTTTCAGCATACCAATCAATGAGTTTTGATAAATGCACATACCTGCACAACTCGAATCTCTACCAAAATACAAAAATTACCATCCCCCAAAGGTTCCATCATCTCCTCAGTCAATCCCTGCCCCACAGCACAGGCAACCATTGTTCTTATTTTTTTTTTTTTCTACCACAGATTATTTTACCTGCCCTTGAAGTATGTTTCTTAATGCATAGCTCTGGGCTCCATGCCAATCTACTGAAAAAGAACCTTTATGTGTAAATTTTAGGAATCTATATATTTAACAACCTCGTCTGAAGATTCTTATGCACAGTAAAATCTGAGAGCCACTGTCCTACACGCTTCTCAGTGTGCCACGTGATACAATCTTCTGTTTTATTCATTATCTTCCTGCGTTACACTACCTAAGTGAAACTTTAATTCCAAATCATTTCTAATTAGTTTTTGTAAAATGCCAGAGGGCATGTGTCCTCACCAGAGAAATACAGAGAGACAGACAGAGAAGAAAGCCGTCCCAGTGGGTTGTGGTCACATCACAATCCCTCTTCCATTTCTCCATCCCGTTGGGATTTGGTGCACACACACACACACACACACACACACACACACACGGACCTAGCATGTTTTTCAAGCCACCTGGGAGAGAATTCAAACTGCAGTTGACCACGTGGACTCAACTCCCTTACCTCTAAAACTATACAGCTGGGCCTCTAATTAATTTTTATTCTCAATAATCATGTTCACAACAAATAACACCCATTTAAGAAAAGAAACAATCTTGGGACCAGCAGATGGTGTAATGGTTATATTGTTGGACTCCCACATAGCTGACAAGTCCCAGACCCAGAGTCTTAAACACACTGGACATATGTACATATGTGCCCAAAATCCCAAGAGGAAAATGGAGAAAAATGGATTGTGGTATGGCCATCGCCCCTCGGGGGATGATTTCTCACTTTCTGTCTCTCTGTCTCTGTCTCTCCAGCAAGCACACCAGCCCTTTAGCAATATCTCACTGAAAAAGAAGAAGAAGAAGAAGAAGAAGAAGAAGAAGAAGAAGAAGAAGAAGAAGAAGAAGAAGAAGAAGAAGAAAAGGAAGAAGAAAATAAGCAATCTGGTTTACATTAGTACTACAGGCAGCAAGGTGAAGGCTGAACATGGGAAAATGAATCAGCAAAACAGGGTGAGGGGAAAAAAATAAGTGATTCTGAATCAAAGGAATCTGACCTATGAAAACATAATGGAACTCTCTCATTGTCTGTAGCATAAACCAAACTCTTATCTTCTGCTTAAGACAATAAAGTCAGGTCTTTCACCCAGGGTCCGCTGACATGGGCTATGTACACACCAAAACTGTGAAGAAGGCAGCCCAGGTCATCATCAAAAAGTATTGCATGTGTTTGGGCAATAACTTCCACATGAATAAGCATGTGTACAAGGACATTCCCAGGAAGAAGCTTCACAAGAGAGAAGGCCATGTCACACATCTGATGAAGCACATTCAGAGAGGCCCAGTGAGAGGCATCTCCATCAAGCTGCAGGGAAGGAGAGAGAACGGAGAAATAATTATGTTCCTGAGGTCTCAGCCCTGGATCAGGAGATCATTGAAGTGGATCCTGACTCTAAAGAAATGGCTGAAGCTTTTGGACATTGGTGGTCTGCTCAACCTACAGGTCACTCAGCCTGCAGTTCAACTGAATTTCAAAACACCACATGGATTGGAGGACATAAAAGCAATGAAAATAGTTAACAAGGATAAGACAGTGTGGAATGGGGCGGGAGAAGAGAAGAGTATAAAGATAGCAAGAGAATAAATAGAGAGGCATGACATTAGTGGGACACAGATATGGTTTATTACCTGTCGATGATGACGTGTATAGTATTCTCAACTGCATTGGTCTGAGAAATATTTCATGTTGGGTAAAGTCTTTTTACAAGCAAAATGAGAAATAGTCTTGGACTATTTTTTTAAAAATTGGAATAATAATAATAATAATGACACATAGAATGAACCCATACTTAGGTCTATTTTAAGAAATTTGGAAAACAAAAAAAGACAAAATCTTACACAGAAAACCTAGGGAGAAATAAACTACAAAAAAGAATCAGAATACTTCTTGACAGCAACAGCTCCTGAACGTTGAGGAGTGAAAATAGCTCTAACTGCAGCCTTAACACACTACACCAAGCT
Organism: Tupaia tana; assembly: GCA_026018925.1. NCBI lineage: Eukaryota > Metazoa > Chordata > Mammalia > Scandentia > Tupaiidae > Tupaia > Tupaia tana. Next base: position 38,973,719 of record JAKSZU010000015.1, on the reverse strand, counting down.
AATCAATATTTCAAAATAAGAGTTAGAGAAATACAGTTTAGTTATCTAAAGCCTAAGAAAACTTATTATTCAGACTTTCACTGAAAAAAACTAAAGCAGATTATTCTTTAACATTAAATTGAACCCAGAAAGGCAATGTTAAGTGCAAAAAAGAATTATGAATAACAAAACATATTACGTATACACTTACAATTATAATGACTAATTTAAGTATGTAGAAAAATGTATAGCTAGACATAGGACAAAGAATCCTTAAAGATGGGAGAGAAGAGTAAACAACAGTTAGTAATCAGACTTTAAGAGGCTTGCAGTAATCAGGGTAAGGGTAAAGATGTTGATTAAGCTTAGATTCGTTTAAATCAAGTACTTAAGTGTAAATTTAACTGTAATCCCTAAAACTATAGAAGTAAGCTCTATAATTTTCAAAATAATGAAGAGGAGAAAGCAGGAAATTTATTTTTAAATGAATAGAATACACACCAGAAATAGAACAATAGCGAAAACCCATGTATATATAAAAAAATGAAGTAACTTGATGAAAATGAATTCAATCAATAAATAAATTCAAGAGTAGCAATACTCACAATAAATAGAAATGAATTAAACTCACCAATTTAAAAATAATGATTCTCAGATTGGATTTTTTTAATTGTTTATTTTTTCTTACATGAACGAGAGAGAGAGAAACAAAGATACGGAGAGAAAAATACCCAACAGGGCTCTCAATGCCCCAATCTGCCTCACCCCTAGTTATTTGCCAGCCCCAGATCACAGACATACAAGTCCCCAAAACACTCAGAGAGGTCTCTGGATTTGAACTGGGAACCTTCTCATGGAGGATCACCTCACAGATCACCACATTCTACTACTGGGCCACCACTGGGTCCAATTAAATTGGATTTGTAATCGTATTTTTTATCCAGTTATTTGCTCCTCACAGGAGATAAAATGATAAAGATGGCACAGAAATCATGGTGGGAAGGGATGAAAAAGACAAATCAGGACTTCCAGTTAAACAGTAGAAATAAAACTAATTATTATTCTTACTCTTCCCAAAAGCCCTAGAAAGAATTTTTTTCTTTTTTTAATTATGTTTTTTACATTTAATCACTGTGTATCAGTACAGCATACCAAATGAATTTTCCCATCATGAAAATACTGCAAATCGGTCCAGTCAAAGACATTACCATATACATTAAAATCAACAGATTTCTTGCTATTCTGTTTTGCTTCTTTCTTCTTCCCCTTAATTCCCTCCCTCTCACCCATCCCCATAAAAATGTAAAAAGAGGAATAAGTTTGCAAATACAAGGTAACACGAGAAGAGATGAGAAATGTCAAGAAAGTTTTGGAAGAAGAAATGCAGATGGATAAGTGGTAACTGACTCAACAGAGCAGAAAAAGCTAACCCAGCAACTGATCTCCAGGGGGTGAGAAGGCTGCGTGAAGTGTCTGACTCACATAGCAGAAACTCAGTAGGGCTTGAAATGGAGACACCAAGTACCACAGAAGTCCAAAGAGAGGGAAGCATGAAAAAGGAGAATTAATCAAAAGTCTACATAAGAGGGACAAGCAGTTGGCATAATGGCTATGTCACTGGACTCCCATGTAGTTGACTGCAGTTCGAGTCTCAGACCCGGTGGCTTAAACTCACGCCGGGCACGTGTGCATGTGTGCCCAAGATACTGAGAGGAGAATGGAGGAGAAGGGATTGTGGCGTGGCCATCCCCCCAGGGGGGGTGATTTCTCACTTTCTGTCTCTCTTTCTCTCTCTTTCTCTTTCTTTCTGGCCAGCACAGGTGCCCTATAACAAAAACCTCTCAAAAAATAAAAATAAAAATAAAGATAAAAAAATAATACTGTAGTACTGGGACCAGCAGATGGCATAAAAGTTAGGTCACTGGACTCCCACATAACTAACCACGGTTCAATCCCTGACCTGGCAGCTTAAAATTTATGCCAGGCACTTGTGCATTTACCCCAAAATCCCGAGAGGAGAACAGGGGAGAAGGAATTGTGTCATAGCTATCCCCCCTGGAGGGGGCATTATTTCTTGCTTTATGTCTCTCTGTCTCTCTCTGTCTCTCTGGGAAGTGCACATGCCCTATAGCAAAAATCTCTCAAAAAAAAGAAAAAAGGAAGACAGTAGTGTCATATCATTGAAGGATTAAGAGAAAAATCATTGTTAACCTAGCCTATACCTGGCTAAGCTTCATTCAAGAATAAGGGTAAAATAGGCTCCAGAAAAGCGAAGTGAAGATAAATTACTACAGTCCTATTCCTTAACAATAGGGATATATTCTGATTAATGTTTTGGTAGATGATTCTGTTGTGGTATGAAAATCAGAGTGTATTTACACAAACCTAGATGGTATAACCTGCTATGCACCTAGGCTGTATAGTATAGCCTATTTCTCCTAGGCCGAAACCTATTTTTCACTGTACTAAATACCATAGGCAATTATAACACAATAGAAAGCATTTGTGTATCTAAAATAGAAAAGGTACAGTGAAAACACTGTATAAAAAATAATAAATGGACTCTCCTTCCTCCCCAAGGAGCATTGCAAGGTGATACCTACATCTGAGGTATTCTGCTCATTTCAGGGACCAACATGAGGGCTGAGCAGCCCCAAGTTGGAGCCCCCTTCTTCCTCCCTATTCACCTCCCTGACCCATAGCTAAAAAGGTAGGAAACAATATTTTTCTTCTTCTCATTTTTTTCTTGCCTTTTTTTAAAATCCTTTCCTTTGCTAATTCTTTACTATCCTCCCCCCACTTAGGACAGGGCCATTGCAGAGAGACATCTCTATCTGAGGTGCTCTGCTCATTTTGTGTGGTGCAGTGTGGAACATAGTTTTTTATTTTTTTTATTTTTGGGGGGTTTTTTTCTTTCTTTTCTTTGTTTTCTCTTTTTTTTAATTTCCATTTTATATTCTCTTATTCTTCTACCTTATTTTTCATTTTGCTGTTCAGCTTCCACCCAGTGAGTGTATAGGGAGGTTTAGGTGTGTAGTAGCCAAACCTCTGAATTTTGCTAGGCTCAGAGAAATCCTCACCCACCACTGAACCAGTGGCAAAGGGAGATATTCCTCTTCATAAATCTGACCTCGGAACTCCTGTGAGCACCGCATTGCAAAACACTGTAGAAGAGAAAAATTAGCATAGAAGTATCTCACACTAAGAGAAAACACACAGGCTCATAGTTGCAGAAATCTTCTCCAACAAATTAGCCAAAAGTGAGCACATCACCAAATGACCAAAATTCAGAGAAGAGCCTCTAGTACGAGAAAACCAAGTGATAACTCTCCAACAAGGGAACAAAATAATTTGTCTCCAAGTATGGAAAAATCAGAGGAAACTAGTGAAATGTCAGAGAAGGAATTCCGACCATTCATGGCAACAAAACTCTATGAGATGGAAGAGAAAAGAGACATTGAACTACAGAAGATGAGGAAATTCTTTCCTCACTTGAAGGAAAAGATAAACAATATAAAGAAGAATCAAACAGAACTTCCAGAGTTGAAGTCTGTAATACAGGAGATCAAAACCTCCCTTGAAAGTATTAAAAGCAGATTAGATCATGCAGAAGACAGAATCTCAGATGTAGAAGACAAAACTTCTGACCTAGGAAAAAAATCACCAAAAATATTTTTTTTAAAAAATGAGAATAATATACAGGAAATACTAGATACCATTAAACACCCAAACATCCAAATAATTGGTATCCCAGAAGGTGAAGAATCAAATAAGGGCGTTGATAGTCTATTCAATGAAGTACTGGAAGAAATCATTCCAAACCCAGAGAATTCAAACATCCAAACTCAGTAAATACAAAGGACCCCAAATATTTCAACCCAAGAAAATCATCTCCATGGCACATCATAGCCAGATTGGCCAAAATCACAGATAAAGAAAATATTCTAAAAATGGCAACAGAGAAATGCCAAGTTATCTACAAAGGTTATCCCATCAGTCTAACATTGGACTTCTTGGCAGAAAGAATCTAAGCAAGGAAAGAATGGGAAGGTATATTCAAAATGTTCAAAGAAAAACAATTTCAACCAAGATTACTATAGCCAGCAAGATTATCCTTCAAATGGGAAGAAAATATAAAAACATTCTCAGATAAACAAAACTTGAAAGACTTTACCAACACCAGACCATCTCTTCAAGAAATACTGAAGGGGGGGACCAGCAGTTAGCATAATGGCTATGTCGCTGGACTCCCATGTAGTCGACCGCGGTTCGAGTCCCGGACCCGGCGGCTTAAACTCACGCCGGGCGCGTGTGCGTGCGTGCCCAAGATCCCGAGAGGAGAATGGAGGAGAAGGGATTGCGGCGTGGCCATCCCCCCTGGGGGGTGATTTCCTGCTTTCTATCTCTCTGTATCTCTCTGTCTGTCTGGCGAGCGCACGCGCCCTATAGCAAAAACCTCTCCAAAAAAAAAAAAAAGAAAGAAATACTGAAGGGGGAGCCAGCAGGTGGCATGTTGGTTAAGGTCACTGGACTCCCACATGGCTGACCGCAGTTTGAGTTCTGAACCTGGTGACTTTCTCTCTGTCTCTCTGTCTCTCTGTCTCTCTCTCTCCCTCTCCCCTCCCCCATCAAATTAAAATAAAGAAATACTTAAAGTCAAATAAAATAATTCTTAAAAAAAAAAGAAATACTGAAAGGAGTGCTATACCAGGAAAACTAAAGAGAGACCAACAGACATAAGAGAACAAAAAACAACCAAGATAATCCAATATAAATAATGAAAACTCCATATTAGATGGACACTTTTTCAGTATTTTTGGTGCAAGCAACTCGTCATGTACTCACTGTTCTTAGTCTAAATTTGATTTCTTAATGTTTAAGATTCTATCTCCAAATATTCTGTTTTAATACACTACAAAAGTTATTGTGACCCAGATGAAAAAAATGTATTTTAGCCAATGTTAAATTCTTTGCATGTTGTAGAAATGAAATACTTTGGAATCACTTGGAAAAATCCAATCTCAGGTTAAATCTTTTGCTTTTCTTTTGAAAATATATTTATTTTCATGTACTTCCGCTAAAAAAAAAGCAATGTGCTGAGTGTTGCCACAATTAAAAAAAAGAAAGACAGACTTGCTGATGTGTTGAAATTATATGGGAGACATTGTCAAATATGAAACGGTGTTTAGCTCTCTGTGTATAGACGTTTATGCTAATGGGTGTCCCAAAATTGTATGAGCGTCTTAAATATCTGTTATGTATTATTATGTTATTGGTCATGCTTGTAATGCTAAATAGTTCTAAGGTAGTTTGTCATAGAAATCATCAAATTTGTCAATTTGGGGTTATAGTAAAATCAGATCTCAAACCACGGTCATTTTAAGTTTGGTTGTCCATAGTTAAATGCTTTATTCTGATGCTTTTTCTAAAACATTTTGTTAATAGGCTATAATTCAAAAATAGCCTCTTTAAAGCAAATTCATGAAAAAGATGTGATAAGTATTCTTGAATATAGGTTTTTTATAACCTTGATATATTTCTGAACTTCCAGGATTCAAACAGAAAGATCAGACCACGTTAACACTGCAAGCTCAACAGAAGAGAGATTAACTACATGAGATTGAACTGGTAAAATAGAATTTTATGACTTGTGACTAAAACATTACTTATTTTTTCTATGCTTTATTTTCTACATTTAAGGATTTTTGTTTTCTTTTGAGCTGTTGATAGCTTCAACAATTTGTTAAAAATAAATTTTTTAATAATTTTTTTCAATACAGAATGGAAACATAAACTTTTCTCCCTTCCTGATCCCTCCATAATCGGAAAATATTTATGAGTATTCTTATATTAGGACAACATGGATATTTGCATAAGTTCAATTATACTTGTTGCCTTGTGTTAGAAATTGAAGACACTAGTTATTGCCAGGGCTTTAACTGGAATGTCATATCTGAAAATATGACTAGAAACCTAAGAAACTAAGGTTGATATCAAGAAAGTCAACAGAAGCTTTTGTAAAGATTGTCTGGTACCATAAACAGTTCTGCCTGGCAGGTGAGTAAAGAATGTCACTTCGTAACAGCCTCAAAACTTCCGAGTACAGGTACTTAAAGGTACAGTCAGACAGTGAATTCCCAACTTGGCTCAGTAGCCTTGGGAGGCTTTTTAAAGAGTCTTATCTGAAGTTCCTTATGAAAGTGTTCCACAAAGCCAACTAAATCAATTAATATTCTTATTGGGCTTTGTGCAGATAACAGACCAAGTTGGGATTAAACTTTTTTTTTTTTTTTGCAAATAAGTTAGTTTATGCTTCTCTTTGGTAAAAAGGGGAACAGAAAGAGGGAAAAAATTGTTACAGAAGAAAACTATAGTACAATTGTTACTAGGTTTTAGTTTGTTCTTTTTTTTTCAGTTTTTAGTATCTACCTACTGTTTAGACAGAATCCTAACCTATTTCCTAGCTTTAAATCTTAAGCAAGTTCTTCTTTTTTTTTTTTAATTTTGATTCTCTAAGGCTAAAACAGATTTTCTTGAAATTTAAAAATAATAATAACAATAACAGCAAACTAAAGACAGTGCAGGAGAATGGTGGGCAATGGGGGGAGGGAATCAAGGAAGAAAAAAGCAAAACATTTAATGGACATAAAAATGGAAAATTGCTGATAATAATGTGTATGATAATAAAAAATACATAAATAAAATAATGATAAAAAAATAAATAAAACCTACATTCACTTTTTAAAAATAATAATAAATGGTAAACCTAATAGGGCACTTACCATGAATGAAGATTGGAGGGTATATCACTAAGTGATCAAAATTTTTCATTTCCATTATGGTCTTATGGGACCTCCAGCATATATGCAACCCATCACTGACCAAATCATAGGCATGTAGTGCACTACTGTGCTTAGATACATTCACTAAAAGACTGTACTTCAGGGGACCAGCAGATGGCATAATGGTTACATCACTGGACTCCTACATAGTTAACCCCAGTTCAAGTCCCAGATCCGGTGGCTTAAAAACTCACTCCAGGTGTGTGTGTGTGTGTGTGTGTGTGTGTGTGTGTGCCCAAAATTCTGAAAGGAGAATGAAGGAAGAGGGATTGCAGCATAGCCATTCCCCCGGGGGGGGGGGGGGGGGAGGAAGGTGTGATTTTTCATTTTTTGTCTCTCTGTCTCTCTCTATGTCTCCAGCGAGCACATGCTCCCTATAGCAAAAATCTCTCTAAAAAAAATGTACTTCAGGGAAAAGGAAAGTGATCTGTAAAGAAAGGTCTGCAATGCAAGAGGGATAGCAAGCAAACAAATTATAAACATATAAACCTCTACAAATGGAAAGTGTATAAAATAATCATAGTAATGTCTAAGCTGAGGGTTAAAATTAAACTACTGGAAAAGCAAAATTCACAATAATGAGGTGATTGGAGTTTAAAACTTCTTAAGAGTCTTGAATTATGTAGGGGAGAAAACAAATATTAAACTTCAGACTTTAAACATGGATGTTAGTATTTTAATAATAACTGCTAAAAGTGTTAAATGCAGAATAAGAAAACATTGAACAAAGTTTACTAATCAAAAAGATGGCAAGAATTGGAGCTAGCAGGTGGCATGGTGCTTAAGGCACGGGGTCCCACATGACTGACTCCATAGTGAAAATCATGTCAGGGACAAGTGCATCTGTATCCAAAATCTCAAAAGGAGAATGGAGGAGAAATAATTGCAGCATGGCCACTGCAGGGGGTGATTTTCTTTCTGTCTTTCTCCAGTGAGCACATATATCCCATGGCAAAACATCTATTTTTAAGAATGGTGAAAAATGTTCACACTTTAATTTAGTCTGCTGTGGTATTCTGTACCATAACCTACACACATTTTCACGTCTGTTAATAATTTTCTTCTGAAATCCCCCCACCCTATATAGCTCCTGGTATCTATCATTCTCTCTGCTTCTAAATTTTCCAATCTTTCAGTTTCTACCACAGAGTGAGAACATTTAGTATATGTTAAACAGGGATATACAGCAGTCGTCTTTTTTTTTTTTTTTTTTTGGAGAGGTTTTTTTTGTTTCGCTATAGGGCGCGTGCGCTCGCCAGACAGACAGAGAGAGAGAGACAGAAAGCGAGAAATCATCCCCCCCCCCCCAGGGGGGATGGTCACGCCGCAATCCCTTCTCCTCCATTCTCCTCTCGGGATCTTGGGCACGCACGCACACGCCCCCGGCGTGAGTTCTAAGCCACCGGGTCCGGGACGCGAACCGCGGTCGACTACGTGGGAGTCCAGCGACATAGCCATTACGCTAACTGCTGGTTCCCAGCAGTCGTATTTCATAGTGTGGCTTACTTCACTTAGTATTGTATCTTCTAGATTCATCTATCTTGTATCAAATGACAGGATTTTGTTGCACTTTACAATTGAGTAGTACTCTTTTATGAATGTGTGCCACATTTCTCAATCCATTCATTGGTTTGGGGGCATTCAGGTTGATTCCATGTCTTAGCTTGTGAATAATGCTGCACTAAACATGGGTATTCAAACGTCTTTCCAACAGAGTGATCTCCTGTACTTTGGGTAAATAACCAATAGCAGGATTACTGAGTCATATGATGGTTTCATTTTCAGATTTTTGAGGATACATCAGACTGATACTTCCGAAAAAACTAGTGGAACAAATATCAAATGTGCACAACAAATTTAATGTTCAATGTTGAAGAAGATGAATTTATATCTTTGATTTGATTAGTACACATTGTGCACATGCTTTCAAAACTATACTGTACTCCACAAAGAAGTAAATCAAATAAATATAAATCAGAAATCACAATCTAGAAAAAGATAGCAAGGAAGCAAAGCAACGACAACATTAAAAAGTGAGTTCAAATTGAAAATACAAAACACTCATACACTTGAAATAAAATATGTTAGTGCTCATACTTAATGTTACTGGATTAAACTATCCAGTTCAAAGGAAAGGCTTGTTAGAACACAGCTATCTGCTGTTTACTAAAAATATAAAGGCACAGGGACCAGCAGATGGTGTAAGGGTTACGTCATTAGACTCCCACGTGGCTGACCTCAGTTCAAGTCCCGGACCCAGTGGCTTGAATCTCATGCTGAGTGCATGTGTATGCATGCCCAAAATCCTGAGAGGAGAATAGGAGAGAAAGGATGGTGATATGGCCATCCCCCTGGAGGGTGATTTCTTGCTTTTTGTCTCTCTGTCTCTCTCTCTGTCTCTCTGGTGAGCTCATGCAACCTATAACAAAAATCTCTCTAAAAAATACATATATACATATGTATTTTTTATATATTTTATATATATATACATATATACATATATATATATATTTATATATACACACACATGTATATACATACATACATACATACATATACAATGTGTGTATATATATGATATGTACATGTGTGTGTGTGTGTGTGTGTGTATACAGAAATACTGAGAGTTATGCGGTATAAGCAATTCAGTCCAAGTAAATATCGGTCAACAGAGAGATGGTGCAGGTATACCTTATTTTGCTATACTTCACTTTATTGTACTTTGAAGATATTACTTTTTTTATAAACTGCAGATTTGTGGCAACCCTGTGTAAAATAAGTGAACCGGCACCATTTTACACAAGCATGTGCTCACTTCATGTCTCTGGGACACATTTTTGGTATATTTCAAACTTTTCATTATAATTATTATTATCTTTCTTTTCTAGGTTTTTGCCACAGAGAGCTTATGCTCACCAGAAAGAGACAGAGAGAGAAGAAACATGAAAACTCATACCCCAAGGTCATGATCATACTGCAATCCCTTCTTCATTCTCTTCTCAGGAGTTTGGACATGCACACACACACATGGCATGATTTTGAAACCTCTAGGTCCAGGACTCAAACTACAGTTGGCCATGTGGGAGTCCAGCATCTTAACCACCATACCATTATCTTTTATGGTAATCTGTCATCAACGATCTTTGATGTTACTGTTGCAATTACTTGGGGGACACTATGTACCACTCCCTTACAAGACGGAAAAATGAACTGAGACATGTGGTGTGCTTTGCCTGTTCCCCTGACTGGCTGTTCCTGACTCACTCTTCTTGAGGCTCTCTATTCCCTGAGACACAACAATACTGAAATTAGGCCAATTAATAACCTTCCAATGGCCACTAAGTATTTAAGTGAAGGAGAGTCCCACAGCTCTCACTTTAATCCAAAACTAGAAATGTTTAAATTTAGTGAGGAAGTCATGTCAAAATTGAGATAGGCTGAAAGCTAAGCCTTTTGTACCAAACAGCCCGCTATCAAAGAGAAGTCGTTAGTTTGCAGTTGTGACTGCAAAGAAAAAATATTCCTGAAGAAAATCAAAAGTGCTCCTCCCGTGCATGAATAAGAAAGCAAAATGGTATGGAAGAAGTTTGACTGGTCTGAACAGAAAAAAGATCAAGGCTACCACAACATTTCTATAAGCCAAAGCCTAATTCAGAGCAAATATCTCAAATCCTATGAAGACTGAGAGAGGTGAGGAAGCTTCAAAAGAAAACTTGGAAAGTAGCAGGTGGCATAGTTTTTAAGGTGCTGGACTCAAGTCCTATACTTGACGGCTTGAAATTCACACCGGGTGAATGCGTGTGCATGCTCAAAATCCCAGAAGGAAAATAGAGGAGAAGGAATTGTGGCATGGCCGTACCCTTCAGAGGGAGATTTCTCACTGTCTCTATCTGTCTCTCTCTCTGGTAAGCACATGCACCTATGGCAAAAACCTTAAAAAAGAGAAGAAGAAGAAAAGGAAAATAGCTAAAATAAATAATTTAAGAATGAAAAGTGTGGCAAAACTGTAGGTGAATATTAAAATAATCATTAGAATTATGTAATAAATTTTTAAACCTTGATAAAAATGGGTATTTCCTAGGAAAATATAACTTATCAAAACTCAACAAGTAGAAACTAGACGAGTCCTTTGACCAGTAAAGAAATAGAATCATTCTTTAAAAAAAATCTACTATGGGAAAAAAAATGTTCAGATAGTTTTAGATAAAAGTTGTACAAATAAACAAGTAATATTCAGTTACATTATACCAACTCTTCCAGCAAAATTTAAAAATTGAAAATGATCCCTAAATTTTCTTATGAGAGCATCACAAAAATCAAAGCATGTAGAGGAAAAGAAAGAATGTCTTCATTATAAACATCAATGTTAAAACCTTAAATATAAAGTTCAGGTTAAACCTAATAATGTATTAATCAGATTACAACAGATACCTAATGGCCAAACTGGATATGAAAAGGATAGGTTACTCTTCATGGGGCCAGCAGTGGCGTGGTGATTAGGGGTGCCGGATTCCCACATGGCCAACTGTAGTTCAAGTCCCAGATCTGGCAGCTTGCTTTCTCATTCTCTCTCTCTCTCTCTCTCTCTCTCTCTCTCTCTCTCTCTCTCCCCCCCCTCTCTCTCTCCTTCTTTGGTCAGATTAAAATAAATGTTAAATAAAAATAATTCTTTAAAAAAAATGGATAGGATAGGTTACTCTTCTTTTCTGCTGGAGGACACACGCACTTACCAGAGAGACACAGAGAGAAAGAGAGAGGGAGAAAGAACTCCCCAATGGGGTGTAGTCATGTCGTAAGCCTTTCTCCTTCATTTCTCCCTTCTGACAGGATTTGGGGCTCACACACACACACACACACACACACACACACACACACAGGTGCCCAGGGTGTTTTACAAACTGCCAGGACCAGGATTCATACAGCAATTGAACCCAAGTGCTATCCAGATGCCTTAACCACTGAACTACAAGGCCAGCCCTAGAGTGGCTTACTCTTTAAAAAAAATAATAAAGTGGGCTATAATTCACCACATTAACAGGTTATTGTTACAATCGTCAGAAGATATTTTGCTGAGCACCTTTTCGGAATACATCATCTATTTGTGATCTTGAAAAAAAAAAAAAAATATATATATATATATATGTATATATATATATATATATAAAAGCATTTACATTGAAAAGAATAGTATGGAACCAACTCAGTAACAGGAACCTTTCCCAAACCTGAAGCAAACATCATATTCAAAGGTGAAATGTTAAGAAAGATTTCCTCTAAAATCAGGAGAAATTCAAGTAAGCTAGTATCTCTGTTTCTGTTCAATCTTGTATAGAAAAAAAATTAAAAGTATAAGAATTAAACAAACTGTACACTGTAGTCAGAGATCATAGGATTGTAAAGATAGGTATTAGCAGACAATATGACCATAGTATTACATATCTATTGCTGTGTATCAAATTACCCCAAAATTAATAGCATAGAGCAAGAAATCTTTGGTGAACATCAGAAAAATGGAAAAGTAGGATATTGCAGCCTTCATCCTTCTAAAAAAAAAAAAAAAAAAAAAAAAAAAAACACTAAACAGCTCTTCATTAACAAAAATGGCATGGCTCTGGAAGAGTTTGGGGGGAGGGTAGTTAAGAAGATGCAGGAAGGCCAGCTCTATGACACAATAGCAATGTGTTACTCAAGAGAAGTTGAGTCCTACATGGCAACCTTGGTTTGAATCCCTAGCCCAGCCAACCTGAAACATGCCAGCATGCCAGTGCTCAGAATCTGATGGGCTGAAGGACCAAGGATGGGGATCATGACATGACTAGACCCTGTGGAGGGTGTTCCTATCTCTCTCTCTCACTCTCTCTCCTCTTTCTCTCTCCCCTATTTGTACACAATCTATCGTGATTTTTTTTTTAAATGAGAATAACCACACAGAAAGGATAATAACAGTTTCCTTTGGCAGTGTCATCCCTTCTTCCAGGCTGCCAGAGCTCAGCATTGAAAGAGCCTCTCGAGCCCTGAGTTCCCCTTTCAGGGAAAAAGAGCAGGAGAGACCAGCTTTCCCTGCACTTCTGGACATTTCCCAAAGGACCTGCTTCAGTTCCACCCTGCCCTAACCACTGAGATCAGCACAGCCAAGACAGCTGGAGAGGGCCAGGAATAAAGAAGGGTAGGCTGTCAGTATGACTCGTGCGGCAGGAGATAATGTGGTTCCCAGTGGTTCTGTAAAGGACCCCAAAAGCCTTTGCTGCCAAGGGAACCAGGAGCCATCAGAGCCACTACACCCTGTAACTTTTGCAGCTTAGGGTTCTGCAGGCTTTGCCACTGCAAACCACAACTGCCACAGTTGTGCTCCCACCCCTTCCTGGAGTCACCCTAGCCAGTGCAGCCATGGGCATCCCAGCTTTGGGATCCAGTGCAGCTTCTACACACACACACACACACACACAGCCAACCTCAATTTGCTGGCAGCCCCACCTGAACACATAAGCATTTGTAGCCAACCCCTACAATCATGCACGCACAAGCCATTGGCCTCATCTTCTGGAGCCAGAAGTGGACACACATCATCGCTGGTCCTTCTTATTGCCTATCCTGGTTCCCACCTTTAAAGCTATGTTTAACACTGAGCCTGGAGGCACTCCTGAGGATTTCAACAGCCCTATAGACAGTGTTGATTCCTCTGCAGATTTTAATGCCAAGGACCAAAAAATTGCTGATACGGCAGACCCCAAGTGTCTGAGACACCAGCAAACAAGTTCCCTCAGACCTAGGGCTGCTATGCACCTCACAATGGCAGCCAAATGCACCCTTAGACATGGTGCTACAGTGCAATACAGCATGCCTCCTCAGTCAGCAACCGCAAACTCACACAGGGGAAGTTCTTTCCTTAATAAAGCCAGTCCATAAAGTCTGGAAGTGGTAACTACTTTAAAAACACAGACGCCAATGTAAAGATACAAAGAGTATGACAAATTAAGGATGCATAACATAACCAAAGGAACACAATAAATTTCCAGTACCAGACCCAAAAGAAATAAAGATTGATGAGTTGTGTGACAAAAAATTCCAAATAACTGTTTCAAGAAAGTTCAGTGAGCTACAAGAAAACAGATAAACAGATTTTATGAAAATTAGGAAAACAATACAAGAACAAAAACTAGAAATTCAACAGAGATGGAAAACAATAAGAACCAAAGAGAAATTCTGGTGCTAAAGAATACAATGATTAAAATAAAAAATGCAATAGAAAGCTTCAACAACAGACTTGATCAGGAAGAATAAAGAATCAATTAACTGGAAAACAGGTCATTTTAAATTATTCAATTGGAGGATAAAAATGAAAAAGAATGAAAAAAGACTTTAAGACTCATGGGATACCATCAAGGAAACCAATACACATACTAGAAACGTCACAGAAAATTATAGAAATGGGAAGAAAGCTTATATAAAGAAATAACAGAAAACTTCACAAATCCGGAGAGGAAGATAAATATTAAGGTTCAAAAGGTCCAAAGGGCCCCAACTAAGTTGATTATAAAAATATCTACACCCAGATCCACAGACTTCTCAACAACAACAACAACAACAACAAATCTTGTAGACAAAGAGTTGAAGAGGTAATTGCAGTCCCATATTTATTTCAGTATTATTCACAATAACCATGATATGGAAAGAACTTACATGCCCTTTGATGAATGAATGGATAAAGTAAATCTGGTTTATATATACACAATGGAATATCATTCTGCCTTAGAAGAGAAGGAAATTTGGGACCAATAGGTAGCATAATGGTTATGTTGCTGGACTCCCACATAGTAAACTGTGGTTCGAGTCCCAGAACTGACAGCTTAAAACTCACACCAGGCTCACGTGTGTACATGCCCAAAATCCCGAGAGGAGAATGGAGGAGAAGGGACTGTGACATAGCCATAATCCACTGGGGGGATGGTTTCTCACCTTCTGTCTCTCTGTCTCTCCAGTGAGCAAGTGCACCCTATAGCAAAAATCCCGAGAGAGAGAGAGAGAGAGAGAGAGAGAGAGAGAGAGGAGGAAATTCTACCATTTGCAGCGATATAGATGGAGCTGAAGGATTTTCCACTAAGAATTATAAGCTAGGTTAAAAAAGAGAAATACTGCATGGCCTCACGTATATATGGAATCTAAAATAGTTGAACTCAGGTGCTGAAAGTAGGATTTTGGTTGACAGGAACTGGGAGAAGGACCCAAATTGGGCAATGTTGGTCAAAGTGAGCAAAGTTTCAATTATGCAAAATGAGTAAGTTCCAGATATCCAATACACATCTTGGTGACAATAATTAATATTGTACCCCATATTTGACATTTGCTAGGAGAATAAATCTTTTTTTTTTTTTTTTGGAGATGCTTTTCACTATAGGGCGCGTGCGCTCGCCAGACAGCCAGAGAGAGACAGAGAGACAGAAAGCAGGAAATCACCCCCCAGGGGGGATGGCCACGCCGCAATCCCTTCTCCTCCATTCTCCTCTTGGGATCTTGGGCACACACGCACACGCGCCCGGCGTGAGTTTAAGCCACCGGGTCCAGGACGTGAACTGCGGTCGACTACGTGGGAGTCCAGCGACATAGCCATTACACTAACTGCTGGTCCCAAGGAGAATAAATCTTAAAGTAAATATTCACAGCACACACACACAAACACAAAAATGGTAACTATGTAGAGATGGTAGATATGTTTGTTAACTAAAATGTGATGATCATTTCACAATGTATATAGGTTTATAAAAACATCAGATTACATACCTTAAATTATACAATTTTAATCTGTCAATAATAATAAACCTGTTGAGAGAGAGAAGAAAAACACAAATTTAAGAATGAATGACATACCATCATTTCCACTTGTTTCTGTTTAATTAGCCAAATTTTTTTCAAGAGTTATATCTCTCTGGATATAAAGTAAGATTCCTAAAATTGAAAAAAGTTGAAAATTGTTACTGGCTTCTGCAAATCTAAATTTTGACCTGAGGATGTATCATAATTGGGACATTAAAGATGAAAGAATTCTAAGAGGTTCAAAGAAAACAAGCAAATAAAAAAGAAAAGAGAGGAAATAATTGTTAAGTCTAAGAAAAGCAAAAGGTTACATAAGAAAACCAATTTCTTCTTAGCACACTATGTGACTTGGCTCTGAATAATATTTATATAGTAATAATGAAATATACACTGAGTTTTCCCCTTCCCCCAAAAAAACTTCTATTACTTCAGTATCTAAGGGTCAGGGATCTAGAAGCATCTTAGAAACTGAGTCCTTAAGAAGACTGTAGTGGAACTGTCTACTGCAGCTGCAGTCCTCTGAAGGTTTGGTTGAGACTGGAGGATCTACTTCCAAGATGGTCCACTCCCATGGCTGTTGGCAGGACTCCTCACTTCCTCCCACTGTTGGCAAGAGGCCTCAATCCCTCACCACATGAGCCCTTCCACACGGCTGCCTGAGTGTCCCCATGACATAACAGCTGGCTTCCACCAAAGTGAGTCATCAGAGATAGAAAGAGAAAGAGAGGGAGGAAAATGGAAGTGGTAGTATCCATCACAACCAAATCTCAAGAGTGACATAGCATCACTTCCACTTGTTTCTGTTTTGTTAGAAGTGAGTCACTAAGTCTAGTCCACAAGAATTAGTCTCCACCTCTTGAAAGAAGTATCAAAGAATTTGTGGCCACTTTAAAATCAGTATAATTATTAAGGCAGAGACTCCAAAAGAGATGCATACAATTTATTATAATGCATAAGAAGATAGCAAGGTTGCCAGAAGCAGAATCAATATACAAAAAGGAATTGTATTTTTACATATCAGTAAAAGTTAGAAAATGGGGGAACAGGGTTAATAAGATGCAATAAAAATTTATAGGACAACTCCATTTTTAAGAAATCAGTAGTCTTAAATTAATCAATAAACTTAATTTATATTTGATATACTGATTCTAAAATGTTCAAAGAAGATAAAAGACCCTAAAATAATTGATAATTATTTGAAGATCAATAAAACAGATGAATTTTCCTTATGAAATATCAAGGCTTTTTTTTTTTTTTTTTTTTTTTTTTTTTTGCTTTTTTTAAAGAGAGTTTTGCTATAGGGTGCAAACCCTCCCCAGAGAGACAGAGAGACCAAAAGTGAGAAATCACCCCCTGGGGGAATGGTCATGTCGCGATCCCTTCTTCTCCATTCTCCTCTCAGGATTTTAGGCACGCACACACACGTGCCAGTGTGAATTTCAAGCCACAGGATCTGGGACTTGAACCACAGTCAACCATGTGAGAGTACAGTATGTTAACCACTGTGCAACCTGCTGGCCTAAAGCTTACTTTTTTAAGTTCATTTATTTAGTTCTTTCATAAATGAGAGAGACAATGACAGAGACAGCACATCCCAACAGGGTCCTGACCACCAGCCTCAGCTGAACCTGGATTATGGGTACATATAAACCTAGACAGTGTGTTTGATATAGAGATAGATAGACTAACTAATAAGTCAAAACAGAAAGCCCACACATGGGCCCTTTCATATAGAGAAACAATATTTGAGAGAAATGACAGTACAGATCAATAGCAAAAGACAGGCAATTCAATAATTTCTGGGATAATTAGTTTCCCACATTTTCAAGTGGATTAGATTGTTATGTCATATTCAAAAATGAATTTCAGTTGAATTAAAAATATAAATATAAAACCTTTTTTTAATGGTTAAAATGTAAGCAAATGTCTTCAAGACGTTGAGGCATGGAAGGATATTTTTAAACAAGACATGTGTGAGCCCAATACAGATAATAAAAGATTAACACATTTGCTACATTAAATTTTTTAATTCATCTCCTATGAAAGTTAGCATAAAAAAATGAGAAGCCACAGTCTAGAAAAAGTTGTTTCCATACATGACCCCAACAAAAGACTAGTACACAGAATACATGCAGTACTTCTACCAGAAAAAGAAAAGCCATCCAAAGAGAAAAGGGACAAAAGATATTAACATACAACTCCCATAAGAAAAAGTTAAAGAATTGGGTTGTTGGAAAAGTCATGACATTTTTCTACGCAAAAATGCATCATGTCTTTCCCAACAACCCAATACAATAAACAAAGTATCCTCAGTTTTACAGATAATCAGAGAAATTCAAAATTAAACCGAGTTACCATTTTGCACTCATCACATTGGTAAAAATGTATACCTAGTATTCCAAATGTTTAACAGGATGTTAAAAAACAAAATACTTACATACTGCTAAGAATGTAAGTTGACACAACTATTCTTTGAAAACAATTGAATAAAATCTACAAGGGAACTTCAAAAAACTCTTAGGAAAAAATTAAATTGAAGTATAAGTTTATTTGGTCCAAAATAATTTTGAAATCCATTCATAATTTTTTCATAATACACATTCGCCATGAATTTTTTTGAAGACCCTTAGTATAATAAGACTATTTCCTAGCCTCTACTACAGTTTCTTTATTATCTTTTTTTTTAACAATCACACAAGGAAGCATTTATTTGAGGTTTAACATGACGTCATACAAATAAAATTTGTATAAACACAAAATCCACATTGAGTCATAACACAGATTCTTTCTTTTTTTTGTAGAGAGAGAGATTTTTGCTATAGGGTGCTTGCACTCACCAGAAAGACAGAGAGATACAGAAAGCAAGAAATCACCCTCGGGGGGGATGGCTATGACACAATCCCTGCTCCTCCATTCTCCTCTCGGGAATTTTGGGCACGCATGCACAAGTGCCCAACGTGAGTTTTTAAGTCACCAGGTCCAGGACACAAACTATGGTCTACTACGTGGGATTCCAGCAATGTAACCATTATGCAATCTGCTGGTCCCTTCTACAGCTTCTTAATAACCATAAAATCTCTGGGAGATGAAGGTATTTAATAGAATTCCCAAATTCCTTGAAGTTGAAGAAAGAGTAAAGGAAGAACAGTGAATTCAGCAAGGAACAGAGTTTTGCAAGCCTGTAGGACATTCAGTTGAAGATGCCAGCAGATGGAATACATTTGGAACTAAAAAAAGATGTCTGAACCATGTATGGATGATGATTTAGGAGTCTTTAGTGTATAGGGTGAAGAAAGTAATATGAAGAAATGAAGGTCTGAATACCTTGAATGCCTGAGAATGTACTTACTTCACCTGTGAATAGTTTTAGCTAGTCAGGTGTCAAGCTAAGTGACTATTCAAGCAGTTTGGCCTCCAATGATTCAATATTCCTAATATTCTGGCTATACCTTCTTGGGGTTGGATTGGGAGTTATGTTATGTGTAAAATAAGAAATCATGCATCTTCTTGGACTACCAGAGGCTTTAAGATCTCAGACTTGAAGATCAATTTTTTTATATTTATTAAATTTGCACTATCTGAAGAAAGACAGAGAGAAAGAAAGAGAGAAAGCACCTCACATGGGGAATGGCCACACTACAATCCCTTCTCTTTCATTTCTCCTTTAGAGAACTTGGGCACACACGCACAGGTGTCCAGCATGTTTTTCAAGCCGCTGGGACCAGGACTCAAACTGTACAGTCAGCCATGTGGGATCCAGCCACTTTAACTACCACATCACTGACTGGTCTGAAAATCTAATTTTTTAATAGTTCCATGACCTGAGAAGAGATTACACTGTATATAAATTGTTCTCCCATGTCAATGCTCCCATTTTTTTGTTTGTTTTTTGGGTTTTTTTTTAACTATTTTATTTCACTTTATTTATTTATTTAAAATTTGACCAGAGAGGGACAGAGCGAGAAAGAGAGGGAAAGTAAGAAAGCAAGCCACCGGGTCTGAGGCTCAAAGCACGGTCCATGTGGGAGTCCAATGCCCTTAACCACCATGCCTCCTGCCTACCCCTAATTCTCTCTTGTTAATAGAATGCAATGGAATCAATTCATTAGAGTCCCTTTTCTTTTTTTGAGAGAGAGAGATTTTTGCAATAGAATGTGTGCCCTTGCCAGACATAGAGACAGAGAGACAGAAAGCGAGAAATCACCCCCAAAGGGGGGGGGGGGGGGAAATGGCCACACCAAAATCCGCTCTCCTCCATTCTCCTCTCGGGATCTTGGACACGCATGCACACACACATGCCCAGCATGAAGTTTCAGTCACTGGGCCTGGGACTCGAACAGCAATAGACTACATGGGAATCCAGCAACATAACCATTACACCATCTGCTAGTCCCCTAGATTCCCTTCTAAGTAAATTCTTTGAATGTTTGCAAACAGCATGTCATATGCTACTCTCATATTTTGGAGACCAATAGGAAGTTAAGTCAGTCACTGACAAAAGAACAGGAAGCTAAATTTTCCTCTTACTTTGATAGTATTCTTATTAAAGAGTTGGCCTATGTTTGGTATACAGTAAAGAAAGAAGTAGTGAAGAGAGTATTTGGTTCATATTTGGGATTAAGATTTAGTGAATGAGACAAGCTTAACCATTCTCAGACTATATATCTAAGACCTTCATACAGAAACTAACTTTTTTAAGTGAAGTTTCAGAAAAATAGTAAGTAAATTTTAGGACCAAGTGGGATAATATAAACTTTCTGGCAATTTTTTAAAAAGGACTAATTTTTTTTTTTTTTGGAGAGGTTTTTGCTATAGGGCGCGTGCGCTCGCCAGACAGAGAGAGACAGAGAGACAGAAAGCAAGAAATCACCACCCCCCCCCCCCCCAGGGAGGGTTGCCACGCCGCAATCCCTTCTCCTCCATTCTCCTCTCGGGATTTTGGGCACGCACGCACACGCACCCGGCATGAGTTTTAAGCCACCGGGTCCAGGACACGAACCACGGTCGACTATGTGGGAGTCCAGCGACATAGCCATTGCGCTAACTGCTGGTCCCTATTTTTTTTTTTTTAATTTGCTACATGATCACCATAGAGAGTGAGAAAGCAAGCCACCAGGCCCAGGCTCAAGCCACAGTCTGCCAACCCAACCACCACGCCACATGCTGGTCCCCTTTTTTGGCAGATTTTAGCATTTTAAGGGCATAATTTGAATAACAGAAGGTAATAAGATGATATTTTTGGATAAACAAAAATAATACTCGAATTGATATTATCTATGTGAACATTAGGACCGAGAGAGGGTATTCTGTTCAAATGCATTAAATCACTCTCCTATCTTTTACCTGGTTTCTAAACCTCGGCAATACTATCTTATGACCTAGAGCATACTCCAGAAGGTATATGCAAATTTTCTCACAAGTCTATAAAAACAGATTCTAAAAGCACACAGTTCTTAGGAAACAGTCTTATACACTGCAATTACTAAATAAGAATTGAATGATCCAAGCTATAGGACAAAAGGAAAAATTATCTACAGAGAAAAAGTAAATGCAAAAGTCAGGATAGAGCTTTTAGGAGAGGGAAGAGGCAAAATGGAAGTGTCTGGAGTCGAGACAGTCGGCCACAGGGCGGACGGAACACAAGATGGCTGCTGCTGCTTTGCGTGCTGGGAGAACAGCCAGTGAAAGCTTAATGTCCAGAACACCGGACTTAGAAAAAACTAAAGGGGAATCAGCTAAAAGAATTTAGAAATAAATATTCAGACAGATGGACCAGAAAGGTAAACCCAGAACTCAAAGAGAAGGAGGAGGCAAGCAAATGGAGGGATCTGGCATTGCCTAAAGGATCCTGGCCAGAGGCAAGAGTTTAAGGCCATCTGCAAGTTTTTAAAATGAAGTACTTTATTCCTATCATGAAAATATCACAGATTTAACTGTTGGCCTTCCATCATCTGGCCCCAAGCTCTTCCAACATGATTTCCTACTTCATCTCAACCACTTTTTGTCTCAGGCGAACCCACTGCTACAACTTTCCCAAAATATATCTGATGCAGCCTCAGCCATCCGGTGCTGACACTAATCTCTGGACTTCAAACAAGCTCTTCTTATTGAATCCTTTCCACCCTTTAAAGCCAAATCAAAATCCATCTTCTCTGCTCTCCCAAAGTAGAATTACTTTCTCCTTCCTCCATGCTCCTGCAGCTTCTTTTGAGCCATTGTATTAACAGACAGCATTCTGCCTCAGTGTTGTACATGAGGGCTCGACTGCCTGCCTGCCTGTCTGTCTGCCTCAATCCTGAGATTTCAGGCATCAAACCTGCACTCTAAACACAAGACATGTCACAGACAACGCTGCGGGGGCTCTCTTCATCCACTTCCAGCCTAAATCAGGAAAAAGTAGAACTTTGAAAAGTGAGTGTTAGCAGGAATGTATTGAGTAGAAAGTTTTTGGCTTTGCCTCCTCATCCTGCCCCCGACCAAGTGAGGAGGGATCTCCAAGAAATGCCTCTCAGAGAATGAAGTTCCAATGAGAAAAGAAAATTGTCTTATTTCCTGAAAGAGACAGAAATATGCAAGCCCGTTTGATGTAGCCACTAGGGTAGAGCACGAGTAAAAGATCTTAGAACTTGTACAAGGTCAGGACCAGCAGATGGTGTAATGGTTATGTCGCTGGAGTCCCACATAGTCAACCATAGTTCAAGTCCCAGACCCAGTGGCTTAAAACTCATACCAGGCATGTGTGCATCTCTTGCTAGCGCACACACCCTACAGCAAAAAAAAAAATCTCTCAAAAAGAAAAAAACTTCTAGGTCACTGAGAGTTTGAAGTACACACAAGTGGAGACTGGGCTGGTTTCTCCCTGGAGAAATCAAAATGGAGAAGTGATAAACTGGCTGTAGCAGTCTGCAGTAGGCAAGACAAAGAGAAAGAGGATCTCACATTTTGAAATCTTGGCCTCCAAGTAAGGGCATTAAGAAATAGGATCTTTGGGAGGTGATTAGATCAGAAGAACAGAACAAGTTTGAGATCATCTTTTGGCAAGGTGAGGATGCATGAGTAGACTGACCAGTGAGATGAGCCCAGAAAATATTCAGGTCAGGCTCAAAGGCATCTTATGGTATCCCAAAAAGAAAGCTGCCTCTTGGGAAGGGGTAGAATCTGTGTAAGGTACATGGCTAGCAGAGAGCAGGTAATAGATAAGGAGGAGTCCCAGAAGGCCAACCAAAGAGTGAATCAACAACTTCAGCCATGCAAAGCATTAGAGTTCCCCAGTGAAGGTATTCAAGGAATTCAAAAATGTGCCCCACAAAAGAGCCAGCTATCACAGAAGAAATGATGCCCAACAGGTGTCAGCCAAGAGAACCACACTATGCACTGGTCAAGAAAAAAAGAAAAAAAAGACTCTGGACAGAAGATGCAGGAATGGGATGATGAAAGAATAAACCATCGCTCATTCCCCTTTTCCAGACTCTAAGCTGTGAGTCTTCCGGCCTAAGTTCTGAAGGAACATGTTTTTAACTGAATGCAAGATTGAAAGTGTTGACTTAGCTTGGACTACATTTTATAATACAAAAATAAAACTGTTCTTATTGCAGAAAGTGAACAAAAACTGTCATCAGGGAAAGAGCAGGCAAGAGAAATGTGATAGAGAATGTTTGAAGTCAGTAATGGAAGGGAAATAAACCCATTTCCTATTTTTGCTTCCACCAAATTAGGTCCATTCAGTTAACAAATCATATAAGCCAAAAAAAAAATGTGTAGAAATATTTACCATTGTTCCATTTATGACAAAAATAGAATGGAGAATACCAATTACCTTTTTCTGTTCTATATTCTCAATCGCACTTGATTTGAAAGTAACATTTGTCAAGGCTAGCATTATAGTTGTCTGCTATGCTCTCATTCCTATTGCAGCAAACTCGATTAAAGAGCACACATAGGGACCAGCAGGTGGCATGGTTGTTAAGATACTAGACTCCCACATGGCTGACTGCAGTTCAAGTCCCAGACATGCCAGCTTGCTTTCTCACTTTCTCTATCTCTTTCTCTCTCTGGTGAGCATGCATGCCCTGCAGCAAATTTAAAAATAATAATAACAAATAATAATGATAAATAAAATTAAATAATTTTTAAAAACTTTAAAATAAATATATAAAGAAAGAGCATATGTGCCCTATTGCAAATTAGAAAAAAATAATAATAAATAAAATTTTTTTGTTATTTTACATAACCAAAAGTGGGGCTGCTCCAATATTGGTTAATTCAATGGCTCAATGACAATATAACCCTCAGAGTCTGATATTATCTTGATTTCTTTCAGAGTCGCAAAATGGCTACTGAAGCTGACTACAACAGTCTCACTTAACAAAATCCACAGAGAGAAATACAAGCATATCTTTTCCTTTGTTCTCCTTTTAAGATCAAAGAAAACATGGCCAGATGCCCTTCCTCTAACTTCCCTTAGGGGCCATTGACAAGAATTGGGTCACATGTCATTCTTAAACCACTCACTGCAAAGGAGACTGTAACTACCACAATTGGCTTGGATTTAACAAGATTCGTCCCTGGGGACCAAGATGGACTAAAGCCCATGGCCACCTGATACACAAATAAAGCATGTTCTTTTAAAAGGGAGAGGAAGTGGTGAATGCTGACAGGCAACCAACACATTATATAAATAGAGAACTACTTGTCCTACCAAGTCAAAGGAGATACTGTTTCAGGTAAGTTTTCTAGAAGCAGAGCCTGAGACATGATTTATAGCAGAACTTTACCTTCAGCCTGATTCCATGGGGAGTCCTGAAGTGTGAGTCACAGCAGAAGACTGGCTCCTACTTTGAGGCAAGGAGACCAACATTTTGTACCCCATTTTCAGTCAGCCATTGTGTGAATTGCTGGACGGGACATAATCTGAAACTCCTTCAAAAGGGGACAATTCCCTGGAGAATGAGCAGCTCTGAGTTGTTAGCAGCTAACATTCACGACACTTGGGGCATGCCCGCCAGTCCAATAAAGGGCTGAGTAAGGCATTAACAATGCCCACCAGAGAGGCTGCAAATACACCCGAGGACTAAGAAACTAGATGAGTCCCCAGAATGGCATGCTCTCCAAGATGCCCAGCACACTGGGGAACTTTCTAGTGTCTCGCACAGCAGGACAATTGCAAAAAGTGTAGTCACCTCAGGCCATTGAACAAACCCCTGTGTTTCCTCTGTGGAAGCCCAAAAGTACTAGCATGCTCCAAGGCCCAGCACTCAGCTCCCTGTGGTATAGCCTGAGTTTCAGGTACTGCTTCTAGAGTTTTTGCATTACATGGAACCCAAGAAGAAAAGCTTCCCACGTTCACACCTGCCCTGCTGCACTCTTCTGCCCACCTGTCAGCAGGTGCTGCAGGCCACTCCGTCAGGCTAACTAGGTTCTAAAGCGGATGTATGCGGCTCTCCTTGTGGTTCTCAGTGGTCTCATCCTTGAGGTGGAAAAAGCAAGTGAACTTGGAGAGTCATTTACTTTCATCTGCTGATATCAGGCTGAAGTGAGGTCAGGATGGATGGCCCCGAGCCTGTGACCCAGCCTCATTCAATCCACACACTTTGAACAAACCTCCCTCTGCCAACACTCTTAGGAAAAGGTTAAGCAACTCTGCCACTTTCAACTTTCACTCCAGATTTCCTCTGGGTTGAGGAGAACCAAGTTACAATAATTCCTCTTTTTCACTAGTAATGGAAGGACTTTAGAGAATATTAAGACAATGGACAAGTCTTTCCAAATAATCTATTATTTTAATTATGAGGGGAATTACAATGTGCAGATTAGTCTCCTCCTAATATATAGCTGGATTTTGAAAGTACAAAGGAGGCCTGAGCAATTCAATCCCGACAGAAACTAAAACATTGGAAAACAACTTAAATATTCTGGCTGCTGTCTACAACCAAAGTAGGAAAGAATTCTAAAACATACCAACATTAATATTAGAGAAGGAAGTGTTCCTAAAAAGCAAGCATTTGAAGTAATTACATGTACACACACACACACACACACACACACACGTAGTTATATATTTTAACTTCCTCCATTTATGTCTTATCACTTCTATATGTTATAAGCTCTTTTCTACGATGGTTTGACTCAAGTTTACCTTTGTATACACACCCCTGCCCTCATGTATTGCAGATAAAAGGTATTCAATCAATATTTGTTGAACTTAGGAGTAAATAAAATCAGCAGAAATTTTATTAAACCATTTATGATCTACTACCACCATCATTAATAGTACAACTTATCACTTACCCAACTAAGAAAAATATTGGAACAAGACTTCTTAACACTTTAACACCTTATGTATAAATGACTTGCCAAAAACAAGCTAAACTGCAAAGCCTTTAAAAGCAAAATCTGTTCCCTCATGCACTTCAATATGTGCAAATAATTCTGAGGGTTAAGAGGAATTCATTACGTAAGGATGCCCTCTACTGGGAAACACTGTTTTCCACTACGCGCGGAGGACACACTTTTTCTTCATAGACTCATCTCCACTTCACATTTCTCACCAAAGGAGAAAAAGGTCTCAAGACCTGAGTCTGAGACCCTAACATGTTGAAAGGCTTGTAAACAATGAGGGACAATTTTAGAATGCTGTCATTCTCATTTCATATTGAAATATTTCAAACTAAAGCACAGGGAAAAGACATCTTGAAAGAGAAACTTTGGAAAGAAAGATGTTCTAGTGCCAGCACCCCAGAGAACATTTCCGATACGACAATTTTTTAATCTCCTCAATACCGTCTTCAGGGACTGCCTAATTTTTGGAGATTTGTTTAGCATTAGAAGCACTAGGTCCAGTCTCCTGGCTGAATTCCAACTACAGAAATTGTATTCTATTATTTTTCCTTACATTTGAACTGAAAGAGGGATTGCTCACTTCCTGGCCCAAAGTGACCTTAGTAATGCTGGAAGCAGACTGACTAATCATTGGGTTTTAAAGTCTAGATAGCTTCTTTATTCTAGCTGAATGTTTTATTGTCTCATAAACAAATGTTCCTAGGAGGCCTCCTTTGGGGAACTGTTCACAGTTGCCATTGCTCTACAAAACTGCTCAGGAATTCCCTTCTCCAGTTAAGCCTTACCTATGAAGGGTTTAAACCCTATGAAGGGTTAAAACCTGCAACCCTGCAGCCATAGCATTAACCAGCAGAGTGAGAAGCTGGAGCTACATGAAGTGCTGGGATGGGACGTCTATGAACATATCAGGTGGCCGGAATGGACAGTTTCTAATTTCAATTTAGGTTTAGCAAGACTCTCATATTCACGTTTGTGATTTTGATTACAGCAAACAACTGAAGAATAGTCAGCGAGTCTTCAGGAAGGGAACAGTGCTTCAGAGACCCTCATTTTCTAGGAGACTCTCTCTGCAAGGGCTCAAGTGTGTGTCCTCTCTCCCATCTCCTGTCCCTCTGAAACTTCCTCCTGCTGATGCTCAGCCCACTCACACGCCCCTTCAGTCCAGTTTTTTGAGAAAGCGAAGTCTAGAGTTGCATTTATATTTCACAGATAAGATAATTTGTGGTTTAGCTAAGATGGTTTAGGTTAGTGTTTGGAGGAAAAAAATAAAAACCAACACAACAACAAAAAGACTTCACAGAACCTTTCTGGAGACTGGTCAGTAGGATTATCTGGGTAGTATCTTGTCCACCTCCAGAAAAATCTACCTAAAGGTGTCACAGAGACATAGTCATTACCATTGTGAATGCAATGAGGTGGAGCTTTCTTCTTGACAAAACCAATACTGGGTTTTGTAAGTGCACTGGGACGAATCCACCTAGGAATCACTTGGAGAGCTCTAAAATATCTGAATCACACCATCAGAGAGTCTTATTTAATTGATCTAGGGAAGGTTCTTATTTCATTGGTTTGGGTCTGGGGCCAGCAGATAGCATGGTGATTAGGACACTGGTCTCCCACATGATCAATGACAATTTGAGTCCTGGACCTAGAGACTTTTCTCTCTCTCTCTCTCTCTCTCTCTCGCTCTCTCTCGCTCTCTCTCTCTCAAATAAATAAATAATAATAAATTTAAAAATAAATAAGTAATTCTTTAAAAATAATTGGTCTGGACTGTGGGATGTTTATAAATCCCCCAGGTGAGGCTAATGGGTGGCCAAAGTTGAGGACCATTGTCCCAAAGATCATGAGCTCTTTGATAAGCTCCAGGACATTGTCTTCACTGTCAATGAGAGATCACTGTGGTGGGCATGGAACAGCATAAGCCCATAAGATCATGGCATTCTTCACCTCTCTGAATATATGTGGGGAACCAATTCATGACCTAGAAGCCTGTTTAGTGAGGGTAAAATAAGAACAAGGAAACTTAGAGGAATCTACTGTCTTTCAAGCCTACTTTGTTCTCATTGAAATAAGCAGAACCAGCATGCTTCAAGTCAGTGGAGTAGAGCTGTATTTCTCTTTTTGATGTATATCAGAATCACCTACAGAGCTGACAAAGCAAAGCACTGGCTAGTTGAAGTAGGGCAGGACTGATCTTTATAAACTTACCAAACTCCCCAGCTGATTCTGATACAACCAAATTTGAAAACCTCAAGTCTAAGAACCAGCAGATGGTGTGATGGTTACATTGCTGGCCTCCCACATTGTCAACCATGGTTGGAGTGGTTGGAAACCTGTAGGCTTGAAATTCAAGCTGGATGCGTATGTGTGCATTCCCAAAATCCCGAGAGAAGAGTAGAGGAGAAGGGATTGTAGTGTGGCCATACACCCGGGGGGTGATAGTTTTGCTGTCTCTCTCTGTCTCTCTGGTGAGTTCATTCACCCTATAGCAAAAATCTCTCTTAACAAAGGAAAAGAAAAGAAAATCTCAAGGCTAGCACCATCTGCACCCACCTCCACTTTATCAGCGGCTTTGCTGGTGAGATGGGGAATATTTAAAATCTATCTAATACTCCCAGTAGAGCTCCCAGGCTCGTTGACAGGTCTTGGATAGACAATGCCAATGTTTGTCTTGTCTCTTCTCCTTTCTGCTCTTCAAAACCTAACAAGCTTCTTTGGTCATTATACATTCTGGTCGCCCAGTCTTGCCTGCTGGGAGCTCTCCCATCTTTCCAAGCCTTTGCACATCTCAGCTCTGACTTTACACTTAAATTCTCAGAGAACAGGAACTTTCTATTTTCCAATTTTTAAGGGAGGCCAACCAGGTGTTGACAACAAAGGTTGGTCCTTTTATTTTTTTTTTTTTTTTTTTTTTTTGCTATAGGGCGCGTGCGCTCGCCAGACAGACAGAGACAGAGAGATAGAAAGCAAGAAATCACCCCTCAGGGGGGGATGGCCACACCGCAATCCCCCCTCCTCCACTCTCCTCTCGGGATCTCGCACGCACACGCGCCAGGCATGAGTTTAAGCCACCAGGTCCAGAATTCGAACCGCAGTTGACTACGTGGGAGTCCAGCGACATAGCCATTACACTAACTGCTGGTCCCCAAAGGTTGGTACTTAGCTACTGTCATTCCTTTTGCTAAGCTGGAGTGAACTCAAAAACAAAACTAGAAGGAACCAGCAACATAGCCATAGCAGAGAGAGGACAGAGGAGGTCAGGAGTCCCCAGGGCTGAGGGAAGCCTCAGGCTCATTGAAAATCTGCTCATCTGGGGCTGGACTGGTTAAGGGTGCTGGACTACCACATGGCCAACAGTGTTTCGAGTCTCAGACCTGGCGGCTTCCTTTCTCACTCTCTCTCTCTCTCTCTCTCTCTCTCTCTCTCTCTTTCTCTCTCTCTCACTCTGTCTCTCTCTGGTCAAAATAAAATAAATAAATAAAGTTAAATAAAGTCATTCTTTTTTAAACATCTGCTCATCTTCCCAGTTTACAGAAAAATACTCCGTGTACTTTTTTATCTGACTAGATTAAAAGCACAAATAAATGGAACCAGCGAGAATAAGACAACAGGGTGTCATTCCTTTTTACGAACATGTAAAACATTTTGAAGGAATAGAAAGCTGAGTAATTTTATTATGCTTTGCCTAGTTACCCCATCGTCTTTGCCATATTTCTTGACCTTATCTGAGGAAACGATGCTCATTACCGAAGTTCATAGAGCCAACAGAAACCAAGGGAGGGCTTTGTCACGGCTGCTTCGCCTGATGCCCCCTTCTCTGACTCTCTCCTCCTGTTCCAATCTGTCCTAACAAAGACCAGATACAGTTCTATATGGGTTCTGCAGTCCTCTTGCCTGCCCCATCTCTGATCCCTCTTTCTTGCAACCAGTGTTTCTCCTCCTAATGATTTCTCTTCAACAGTGAAACATACCTCACTAAAACATGCCATGATCTGCCATCTTTTCAAAGAAAAACCTCTTCTGACTCCCTCCAGCTATTATATCCTTACTTGCTCTCTCTCTCTTTCTCTTTCTCTCCCCCTTCTCTCTCACACACGCACATACACACACACACACACACACACACACACACATATTCTTTCTACAGGCAAAATTCTCAAGAGTCACCCATAGTTATTGTCTTCATCTCTTATTCTTCAACCCATTTTAATCAAACGTCTGTCCCCACTGCTCTTTTAGAATAACTCTTATGAGGACTGGCCCCTAGCACAGTGATTAAGTGCAGTGCATAGGGAGCCAGATCCCAATGCGAGTCCTGACCCTGGCAGCTTGAAAATTACACCAGGTGTGTGTGCAGACATGTCCAAAATCCTGTTGGGATAGAGAAATGGAGGAAAAGGGATTGTGGCAAGCCCATACCCATTGGGGGATTCTTTCTCTTTGTCTCTCTCTCTTTTTCTGGGGATCATATAGGCACTCTGGCAATAAAAACATTTTTTTCTAAAAGACCAACTGTTATGAGATACTAAGTGCCTCTATGTTGCCCTATCTGATAGTCAACTCTTAACTTTCATTTTACTGTCTCTCAGCATCACTTAACACCTTTGCACATGTCCTGAAAACATTCTTCTGACTTTGTGATTTCTCATCTACCTCCTACTTCTCTAGTTATTGCTTCTCAGTTTCCTCTGCTGGATCTCCCTCCTCTAATCAAACCATGTGTTCAAATTCCTGGCTCTGTCCTTGGTCTTATTTTCTTGGCATGCTGCATTCTCAACATAGGTGCTTTCATTCCTTTCCATTGTTTCTGTGTCCTTCTACAAACAGAGCATTCACACATCACACTTTCAGAGCTCTCTATGGATTCCAGAGATCTATGTCCAAATGCCCACTGATATCTCTACTTAAATATCAAGCTAAACCTGCTCAGAACTGAAGTATTGATCCATCCCTACATCTATAAATGACAGTCCATTCATCCACATGGTTATCCTGGGGACCTGAGAGCCACAATGGTCAGGGCTATTCTTTGTCAGGTCCAGCCCCCTCACTGCTCCAACCTCCCCTCACTGCAGTCACCCTTGTACGCTGCTCACCAGCCACAATGCCTTTCCTTCAAATCACTGAACATAGTAAGTCTCTCCCTCTTAGGACCTTTGCACAACTGTTCCCCCAGTCTAGATGACCCTAAACTTTTTCAACTATTTCCAAGCTCATGACCACTAATTTTTCAGTTTCAAATGTAATATCACTTCCTTAAAGAAACTTTTCTGAGCCTCCAGTTAAAATAAAACCCACCTCAGGGCCAGCAGGTGGTTTAGTGGTTAAGGTGCTGGACTCCCACATGACCAACTGCAGTTTGAGTCCCAGATCCCACCACTTGAAACTCACACTGGGCATTTGTGCATGCGTGCCCAAAATCCCAAGAGGAAAATGAAGGAGGAATGTGGCAGTACAGCCACTTTCTCTCTCTCTCTCTCTCTCTCTCTCTCTCTCTCTCTCTCTCTGGCAAGTGCACATGCCCTATAACAAAAATCTCTCTAAAGAAATAATAATAAGTAAAAAATAAAATAAAGTAAAACCTACCTCTGCTTTCTCAATAGACCTTATACATTTCCTTCAGACTTGTAATTATTATTTTATTTAGTTGATTATATATTTAGTGTTTGCTTTCTCACTAGATTTTAAGCTCCATGGAAGCAGAAAGGGTATCTGTGACAAGTATATAGTAGGTGCTCAACAAATATGTGTTGAAAGAATAAGCAAAGCATATAAAATGCTTTTTTAATGTTTATGAGCAACAAAGTCTGAACATTTTATGTGTCACTAATTCCACATTAAATTTCACATTCCAAAATATACAACTAAAGTGATTATCATGACTGGGAACAATGGGGTAATCCCACAGTGGTTTCAGAAAATGTCAACACGTGCCCAAAGTCATTACTAACTGTGTTGGACAGTGAACCACATACGGAGATGGGGAGGTTAAGATAAAAGAATAGCTCTTAGACTCTACTTCTGGCCCAGATCGCCCAAGTCCCCTCATTTGTTGCCTGGTATCTGTCAACAGATTTCTCTGATAGCAACACACCTGCTTATTTTTACTTCTCAACTTCCTAAGAGTAGTATCTGAGTCTTTTTACTTCTATGAAGGTCCTTCGAAACATGGAAAGAAAAAGGAATGAAAAAACAAATTGAGGGCCAACAGGTGGCATGGAGGTTAAAGTACTGGATCCCACATGGTTGACTGCGATTGGAGTCCTGGACCTGGCAGCCTGGGAAACACACCAGGTACATGAGCGTGCATGCCCAACATCCCAAGAGGAGAATGGAAGAGAATGGATTATGGAGTGGCCATCACCCCTGCAGAGGTAATTTCTCACTTTCCCTCTCTCCATCTCTGTCTGTCTCTCTCCAGTGAGTGCACACACCTTATGGCAAAAATCTATCTGAAAAAACCCAGATCAGACCCTCAGCCTCGGAAGAGACTGAAAGTTTTCAATGTAGGAGGCCTGGATACTGGACAATGGCCGTAACTGACACCCGCCTGTCCCCACTGGGGCCTCATTATGGAGGAGTTGGTCCGTAGAGACAGGAATGCCCTAAGCTCCGAAGGAAGCCTGGGACTTCTAAGTCCATGCTGGGCCCTAAAATTGAGAATTGATGGGGCTTTCCCCTGGACATTTGAAAATCTCACTGGACAAGCCTCAGGTAACTCAGAAAGTGACAAATAAAAACGTGTTTCTTAACATACAAATTTTTGTCTAAAACAGAGGTTAAGGTTAGTTCCAAAAGTAAACTTTATTTTTTTGGAGAGGCTTTTTGCTATAGGGCGCGTGTGCTCACCAGACAGACAGAGACAGAGAGACAGAAAGCGAGAAATCACCCCCCCAGAGGGGATGGCCACACCGTAATTCCTTCTCCTCCATTCTCCTCTCGGGATCTTGGGCATGCACACACACACGCCCAGCGTGAGTTTAAGCCACCGGGTCTGGGACTCAAACTGCGGTCGACTACGTGGAAGTCCAGCAACATAGCCATTATGCTAACTGCTGGTCCCCAAAAGTAAACTTTTAAGAAGAGGAAAAATAAGGGAAAATAATAGTAGAGAGAAAAGAATTATGAAGATAATTTGGAAAAGGGATCTTATACATGTCAAATTGACTAAAATTTAAATTAAATGTTAAAAAAAAAAAAAAGCAGAAATCAAGCTCTCTGCCTTTTTAATACTGGCTTGTACTTTTACTGTGGTTCCTCTACTTACCCATGTGTACCTACTAACCAGAGTAGGATATGCACCTTGATCTACATCTCTTCACTATTTTAATACTCTTCCCTCCAACCTTCTCCAAAACCTAGACAAAATATCCCATAGTCTCCTAAAGATTCTAGACTGAAAATACTCCAGGGCCACCGTAATTCTCCAGAACTGAAGAGGCCTAGAGCTTCTCAGAGTAGAAAAAGGGAGTCTCTTCCTCTTTCTAGAAAAAAAAATAGTGCTGCTTTTACCCTTCCCCCGATTGCTCTCACTGTAACTCTTCTCTTAGTTTCTACAGGACCTCCACTCCTAAAAATGCCAAACCTCTTTATCTGAGACTCCATCCAACAATTGGCCCCAAAACAGACGGAAAACATCTTGCTGCTCCAAAGGGTGCAATATTCATGCCTGCCTCCAGAGGACCCCTCCCCTTCACCCCAAAGACAATGCCCTTCTTATCTTGAAGCAGTTCCAGAAGACTGACCGTTGCTTGCCCACAATCCCTTGTTCCACCCTCGTCCCATTTTATTTATAAAAGATAAAGGCTGGAAATGTTAGATTGATACCCTGAATGGCCTTTGGGTAATTTCCTGTCAGAAAATAAGGAGATGGTTGCAGAATCATCTGACCAGGCCTTCCCTTACTGGCAGTGATACCCGTAGATGGGCTGATAAGGTCACAGTGGCAAGTAAGCTAATCAAATGACCCATCATTCTTGTTACCCTACCCCTCTGGCCCTCCCATATAAATATATCAAGTCACCTGTCTCCTCATCTCCTGTCTCCTCAACTCCTCAGTAGGATGGGCTGAAGCACCTCTGGCTTCAGACCCTAGGTTCTCTTCCTCTCAATAAACTTTCTGGGACCAGCAGTTAGTGTAATGGCTATGTCACTGAACTCCCATGTAGTCGACCGTGGTTTGAGTCTCGGACCCGGTGGCTTAAACTCATGCCAGGCCCGTGTGTGTGCATGCCCAAGATCCCAAGAGGAGAATGGAGGAGAAGGAATTGTGGCCATCCCCCCTGGGAGGTGATTTCTGACTTTCTATCTCTCTGTTTCTGTCTTTCTGGCAAGTGCACACGCCCTATAGCAAAATAAATAAATAAATAACTTTCTTTTGTCTCTCAGAGGGAAAAAAAATCTAAAAGAAGACAAAAGAAAAAGAAAAGGTACGAGTATATCTGAGTGCAAAAATATTTGAAATCTATTTCATAGTTTTTTCATAACATGCATTTTCTGTGAACTTTTTGAAGACCCCTTATATTTTATGTCCTTTATATATTTATTCCACTCCTCTAAACTTTCCATTCAAATCAACAGAAGTTATTATCTTTGACATTTTGCTCTCTACCCTCAAGGCACTTAGTCTCTTTGTAGTAAACGGTATATACCCAAGACAGATAGTGGGCCATCACTACACTGTGATCATCTCTAAGATGAGGCTGCAGGAAACTCAAGTTTCTATATCCATTTATGTTTCCAAGAAGAGTGCATTTTCCATAAGAGCAACATAAAACAAAGCAATTTTCATCATAAAAAAAAATACAGCATACTCCCAAGAAATCTTTCAATTACAGGGAGGTATTTGATTAGCTACCATCATGAGCTGGCGAACAGTCTGACCTGTGTTTACAGGGAATGCAGGTGATGAACGAGTGACTGAAACTTGCACTTCCTGATTCTTTTTTTTTTTTAATTATTTAATTTTATTTATTCATTCATTTACTTTAATTTGACCAGAGAGAGACAGAGAGAGAGGGAAAGTGAGAAAGCATGCCACCAGGTCTGGGACTCAAACCATGGTCAGCCATGTGGGAGTGTCCAGCACCTTAACCACCATGCCACCTGCTGGTCCCCAAACTTGCACTTCCTGATTCTTGTACTATTCCTGACTAAGGCCTTCAAGGGAAGCAGTCTAATACCTTATGAGTGGGTTCTACAGACTCCTAATATTCAGATGCTGGAAGGAAGCCTTCAGGGTTACATAGCACTTGATGGTTCAATAGGCATTATCAGTTATTCACAGAGTAAGTTTCCACGTTTGCTAGAAAAGGGTCTTAGACATAATTTAGGGAAACACTAACTTTGTGTCCTGAGAATCCTAGTGTTTCTGAGTAGTGTATGATCAAAAGACCATGCTGCCTAAGAATTTTCGTCATCTGTTTGTTTAAACAAATGGGTGGTTGATTGTGGTGGGTTTCCCTTGGCTCTTCTAATAGCCAACAATGCCCGAATCACTTTTACCCTTGCTTTGGCACTAATCTAGCAAAAGGTAGAAAAAAGGAAATACAATTTGACTAGATATCAATGCCAAAGGTTTCTCTGAAGGATACTGAAATAAAAATCCCAGCTCAAAAATTCTGGACACCAAGATGGGCCCTTTATTGTATGAGATCAAGGTACCTTCTGGCAGAAAAATGAGGAAGATGGTGAGGCTGTTGGCCAGAACCTCACTAAAGCAATAGTAGTAGGATTTCTTTTTAAGAATTATTTAAACTTTGTTTATTTATTTATTTTAATTTGACCAGACAGGGACAGAGTAAGAGAGAAAGTGGGGGGGAAGAGACATGAGAAAACAAGCCACCAGGTTCAGGACTCAAACCACAGTCAGCCATGTGGGAGTCCAGTGCCCTTAACCACCACACCACCTGCCAACACCAGTAGTGGAATTTTTAAGGCATAAACCCACAAGAGCCAAGAAACGAGTCTGCAACAGATGATTAGCAACTTAATTTCTAAAGAAGGTGAAGTTGAAATTGCCTGGGACATGGAAGGTAGATGCTATGTTAAAACCAGGATGTTTGCCTGGTGGTTAGAGCACTGGTCTCCCACATGGCCAACCATGGTTTGAGTCCAGAACCTGGCAGCTTGCTTTCTCACTTTCTCTCTCACTTTCTCTTTCTTCTCTGTGGTGAGCGTACATGCCCTATAGCAAATTTAAAATAATAATAATTCATAAAATTAAATAAATATTATTTTAAAAAAATAAACAGGGCTGTTGAGTGGAAATCTGCATAGAAAAGAGCAAGAGAGACTGGCCCTATAGGCCAGTGGTCAAGGCTTACAGGGAGCCAGATCTCATGTGGCCAACTGTGGCCAAATCCTGGCCCCAGCAGCCTGAAATGGAATGCAAAAAGGATTGCAGACGAGGAGACTGTATTTCTCCTTTGCCAGCTGGCATATTGAGTTTTGTCAGTAGAGGACACCAAGGGGTCACCACAAGAGGAAGGAGCTTTTTCCTCCCAGTTCTGGCATGCTCCTCTCACACAGCTTCTGGATTGTATGTGGTTTGCTCCAGTGTCTAGGGTCAGAGATGAACGATTTTCTAGTGCCCAGAAGCCAAGTGCTTGCTTGACACTGCCAAGACGCCTCTCTAAGGA